>PVJO010002299.1:0-146672 GCA_004026905.1 Hystrix cristata
CTGTGAGTCCTCTAGCCAGACATGCACTTTTCTAAACACATTCAGGTCTATAGCCAGTTATATAACACTGTACTGAGTTACTTAATCATAGAAAATTAAAATTCATCTATTTTTTACTTTTCACATTATTTACTTTTCACAAAGCCAAACTGATTTCTCCAAACTTGTGTTTATCTAAAGTACTGCAAATTGGCTTTTCAGATATTCTGTTAAGTTTGTAAAATCAAAATTAACATGAATGTTTTTAGTTGTCCAGGTCAACTTTTTCTCCCCTTTAAAAATATAATGACCGCAAATTACATCTTCCAGATTTTCAGGTACTTTTCTTCCTATATGTTTTTATGTAAGAAATAGAGCTAGTACTTCAGTAAATCTATTTAGGAATTTACAAAATACTCTAAGATAAATGCTATTTACTCATGTAGTTCAATGAATATCGTATTCTGTAGTCAAGAATTTCTTTTTTTCTCTTCTTCCTTCTGGTTCTGTCTCTTCTAATATTAGCAACAAACTCTGATACATAATTGCAGTGGAATTGAAATACATACTTGTTCATTTGAAATATTAATTGATTGCTGATACAACAAGAAAGAAAAGAGTAAGGTAGAGGAGAAGGAAGTGAAGGAGAAGAAAGTGGGAGACACAGAAGCAGGAATAAGTGGAGAAAAGGAACGAGGCAAGAAACCCATCGGGTCAGAACCCAGTTAATGCAATATCTCAGGAATCCCAAGTGAATATAGAGGAGAGAACTATTGTTCTTATAGTTCACTGCTGGTATAAACTATTAGAAATCAAAGTACGTTCTAAAGTGTACTTTATATTCAGTGAGATTTGTGGGATTTGTGAGAAACTATAAGTGGTTAAGTTTGTGAGAAGTCTGCTAAGCACCTGACACATTACTGTTACTCATGTCATCTGTGTAGTAACACAGTAATTTTAGCATTATCCTTCCCATTTTATGATTAAAAAATCTAAGTAACAAAATTATTTTAAAACTTGACCAACTACTTTATATATTTGAAATCAGAAGTAATGTATTATTGTTGTATTTCTTTTTATGATATTTCCCCCATTCTATTTTGTCCTTATTTTGTCTATATTTATTCACTTAAGTACAATTAATATACAGTATAAAGCACAAATCTAATTATTCAGTTAAAGTAATTATGATAATTTATATATTTAAGAAACAAACACCCCCAAACCAGATACATTTTTATTATATCATACTAAATATAGTGACTTAGAATTTCCAGAAGTGAGCAGATTTCCATAAGTCAGTCACAATAGGGAAAATGTTCAACATAGTCTTAACTGCTAATGGGTCTTCCTCAGCAAACCAACATGATTAAGAGTCCACCCCGAAGTCAACCTAAATTATAGAAATTGGAGGCTTTTCTTGGATAATATGGATTAGTCTTATGTGATAGTGGCACACTGATTACATGCATGTAAGTTCCTTCCTTCCCCTATCATATGTAGTGGTGCATTAGTGTTTGTGTTTAACATGGTGTGTGGGATAGAGACTTTTTATGAGTATGTACACATCTATTCTGACTGCATGTGTTTCTCCATAATGATATGTAGGATTAGGGTTAGATTTGTAAGAAACTAAACCAAACCAAACCAAGATAACAGCAACAACCACCACAACAACAAAACTCTTCATACTGTCCACCCACTAGAGAATATATCAGATAGACCTCTATGTGCACACATCATGATTCTCCTTGTAGACTTTCAGAACACTAGATACTTCTGAAATTATGTGCTGATTTACAGGCCCAGATGCCACCAAAAGGAAAAAAAAATGTATATAGGCCTGAACATTTAAAGAACAGAAGCTGACATGAACCTTGCCGAAGGTTTGAAAATGTTCAGTAGACTTTTTAATTTAAAAGAATTGTGCTTGCCTTTGCATATCTAGGTTTCAAAAAGAGCTAATAGAGTTAAGAACTGAAATAGTATAATCTACTTTGGCAAAATTTACAATCAGTTTTGGACAACATAGTCTCTCAAGCCCTTCAGTTAGGCATGCTAAAACTTTCAGGACTGATCTCAACTTCAGATCTAGTTTTTATTAACTGGGGCAATTATGAATCTAATAAAAATAATACATGAATATTACTTATCTGTTATAACCTAAATGCAAGAGCCATCACTGTGGGGAAAGAATAATTATACATACTTATACAGAGACATAAACACAAACACAGATATAAATTGAAGGTTTTGCAGTTCAAGAACCACAATGTGGGTATGAGAACAAAGATCTAACAAGGTTATGAGATTATATCAAGAAACACAAGAGTATGAAGAATTTGTACTTGGGTGACATTTGTACCTCTATTAGATTATCTAAAACGCTCCCAGAGGAGCAATTCACTTTCAAATTCTCCCTACTCATTCCAAGTTGCTGTCTGTCATCTCTCTTTTGCCTCTTTCCCATCTTCAAATAAATTGTCTTCCTGAAAAAAACAAAACAGAACAAAACAAAAAACTCTGAGAACTGTCTTTGCCTCAGAGGATCCCTGGAAATACCATGTATCTTCTAGGATTGGAAAGATTTCTTGTCGTTTGGGCTTTTTTTTTTTTTTTAGAGCATAGATTCAAGCCCATTTTAAATTTTCTCTAGATCTTATTAATCAGTGTCCCTGATGCCGCTCAAGTATACATTGATTTTTTTTAGTTACACAAATTTGAAATATAAGTAAAGAATCTCAAGGTGTCTGTTTCTAGCAGCTTGTAATAATTGGACATTTACTCTCTCCACTAACTTCAGTTTCCTCATGAAGATTAATTACTTATGATATTTGAAAGAAGTGGATCTGATATACAGAACAGTCTCACTGAAATGCCCTATTTTACACTATAGTGCCACATTATTTAGATTGACTGCCACTTTGTCAAGTTAATTCTAATTTTAAGATTTTATATGCAGGAATAAAATAAGATAGGCACAGAATTTTTTTTATTTAGATGTTCATTATATTGTTATTTTTAAAAAGAAAATAACCCAAAACAACTCAAATGTCCAAATGAAAGAATTAGGCACATAAATAAAATAGATAAAATAAAAATAATTAAATAATAAATAAAATAAGTAAAATAGAAATATTATGTTACCATTACAATTATTATTATTATTATTTTTTTTTTTTTGTGGTGCCGGGGATCGAACTCAGGCCCTTGTGTTTACAAGGCAAGCACTCTAATCACTGAGCTAAATCCCCAGCCCCTACAATTATATTTTTGAACAATTTTTAACCTTAAAATTATTTTATTTACATGGAAGAAAGAAATGGAAACAAAGATTTGTAAATGGGGATGAGGTGAAGGGTTGAAGGGAGGGGTTAGGAATGAGATTAAAGGAAGAATTAAGATATATTTTGTACAAGTACAAATTCCCTAGGATGAATGTGATCATTATGTATGACAAACAAGTATTTAAAAAAATATATGAATATCTGTGTCTTCCAAACAGAAGAATGTGCAAGGAATGTTAACTGTGGCCACAATTTATTGATCAAAACATATGCTCTGAATTACTTGAACTCATTAATTGGTCCATGGTTACATTGTAGAGTTTTCCCTTATCAACTTGACACTTTGCAGAACTAAAAGGAGAAAAACTTTAGGTTTTTTTTCATGGATTAAGAGTATGGCGTAGAATCAGTGAACCTTTGTTTAAAAAATTTCAAATGCTCATCTAGAAATAAATGCCTGACAAATGGTAATCAATTTAGTATTTTAAATATGTTACTTTAAGAAGGCCAAAAACCAATTTTAGTATTTTGAATACAATTTAGTTGAAGAATGAAAGTAAGAAATCATTTTTAGCTTTCAACTTATTCAAATTTTTGTTTCTGGAGCTCGATATTTTGGAATTTAAAATGAGAAGTATGCATAACATATAATAATAAGGAAGAAAAAATGCAAAAGTGCGTAGATTAATACCGAAGTAAATAGCAAAAGTTTGACTATGCACTTACCCAAAAGGATACACATAACAAATGAGCAAATGAAAAGATGTCAAAGAAGCTATATATATATAGAGAGAGAGAGAGAGAGCGAGAGAGAGAGAGAGAGAGAGAGAGAGATGTGTGTGTGTATATATATATATATACATAAACTATATTTTGTTATATGTATATAGTGTAGAAATACATAAATGCTATTTTTTAATTTTTAAAATTCTAAATACTGTGTGAGATTTTTAAACATTTCTTATGGGCTACTGCTATAATTTTTATCTTACGTATTTCCCAAATACCCATATATTAAAGATTGGTTTCCAGCTTGGAGCTATTGGGAAGTGGCAAGACTAAAAGAGGTGTGGCCAGTTCCTAGATCACCAGGTATGTGTTCTTGAAGGGGACTGTGAGACCCAGTCTCTTTCTCTTTGTCTGCATCATCTCCATTCAGTGGACTTTCTGTTTTGTTTTGTTGTTTTTTTTCCATACTATTTTCATAATGTATTGTTTTGCCTCAGGCCCAAAAGCAATGAGGCCAATCAACTGTAATGGAAAACTGCAAGCCAAATTCAACCTTTCCTCTTTTTTAAGTTGATTATCTTAGGCATTTTTTTCAGTAATGGAAAGCAAACAAAAATGATAAGTAACATTACTTTGCACCTCCACATTTAAAATATAAATATGTACAGTGTTAGTAGAGTTTCGAACGGGTACATGTTTAAGTTACTTTTCCTTCTGAGATCTTCCTATTGGTAACATGCAAAATACTACTGTAAAGTAATTTTATTTTGGTCCTTACTATTATGTAGATTTTCAATACTATACTATAACTTTGTATGTCATAAACTCTAGCAGAAGACATTCTGTATGTCCTGAATTTAACACATTTAGCCATATGTCAAGGGTAAAAGTAATATAAGATGATATATCAAGAATATCAAGAACGTTAAAAATGCATTGAAGTTCTCAGCCATATTAATATGGTATTTTAGGTACACTGATTTTTTACGATTTTGAAAGATACAAACTATTTCCTTGTATATGAATAAAATATTTTCTCATTAAGTTATGAAGCCAGATTTTCTAAAGATTTTTTTTAAAAAGTTGTTTTTTGTTACGTAGGAAAATTATGATGTTCCTTTTCTTTTTGTAATTTCTCTTTGTAAACTTTCAGTCTCCACTGGGCATTTTACTTATTTTTAACCATTTATTCAAAAGTTACTTTTCTCAAAAGAATAGTCTTCACAATTTCTCTTTATTCCTTTGATTTTATTTATCATTTTCTTATTGAATCAATTTAGTGAAAATCTGCTCTGCATCAGGAAATGCGATACATTCCGGTGGTCAAATAAGCAAAGAAGATAAATACCTATGCATACAATTAAGTTGAGCAATGAAAGTCGTGCTTTGACGGAGACAAATGGCATTAATAAGGCAGTTATACCTTTAAAATAGTATTATAAGATTCCTCACAAAAATGTACAATACATTTTCTGTGAGAGATTATAAAGCGAAACTTGACCTAGTTTGAAGTATAAACATTACCTTAAAAAATTACAATTTAACTGAGACTTTTAGCCTGAGGAGGAATCATTTAGGTGAATAGAGAGGGACATACATATTATTGATAGAGTCTAAAATCCATGCAAATTGCTCAATTAAAGAAACAAAAATAAATTTAGATAAGGAAGGAAAGACTACACAAGATGAAATTAAAAAGAATCATGGTAGCCGGATTAGGCCAAATCTCGTTGTTATTAAGACATTGGCCTTCATACTCTTTGAGCATATGACTTTATTTATTTGTTTTTTTTTGTGTGTGTGTGTGTGGTGCTGGGGATCGAACTCAGGCCCTTGTGCTTGCAAGGCAAGCACTTTAATCACTGAGCTAAATCCCCAGCCCCGACTTTATTTAGATCACTATTCTGCAGTCATTTTAACACCAGGGACTGGTTTCCTGGAAGACAGTTTTTCCACAGAGGTTTAAGTGTGTGTGTGTGAGGAGAAGGTTTGTGAATGATTCCAGCATATTGCATTTTTTGTGCACTTTATTATTATGCTGTGATATATAATGAAATAATTATTCATCTCACCATAATGCAGAATCAGTGGGAGCCCTGATCTTTTTCTGCAACTAGATTTCCCCGTCTATGACTGGTGGGAGAAGATGACAGTGAAAATGTGTTGTTTATTTCTGCTCTATTCTATGATCTATTTTGTGTTGTTATCATTGCAGAAAAATCCTGCTCATTAAGATAGGATATTAGAAGTGGAAGAAGACTTTTTAGTGCCTTTTTGGCAATCTCAGGATATTTTTCCTTAACTTTAGTCCAGAATGTATAGAGATTTAAAGTTATCTCATACATATTTTGAAGGGGCCCATAAGGGCCAGTAATTGATCCTTTTCTAGTATGCCAAAGTTCATTCACCTGGCTTATTCACAAATTAGTCAATATCCTTTCCTTCCTAGATCTAAGGTCTTTTATGGTGTTCAAGTGACGATCATACCCTTTAGAAAGCTGAGATGGACGATTATGCACCAGCTGGGTGGAAGAAGGCCCTGGCTCAAACACTTCTAAAATCTCTGTTAATGTTTGACATGTGAAAAATTCCAATGCTCACTTTTTGCCTCTGTAATTTCCATTTTGGCTTTGAATACATCCACTTTATCTGCCAGTTTGAACACAGTTGTTATTCTCCCCTGAAGTGATAGACTGAATTCATTGAGCAGGTTGAATGTATCACATGAGTAAGCGAGTCATGTAACCCATTCTGTGTCAATGAAATGTACTGCCAGCAGTGATTGTTTCTCTAAAAGAAATACCTGAGGCTCATTATGTAATTCAAAAAGTTTGGTCAATGACCTATTTTTAGAAAGCCATCTCGTTTCTGTGTATAAAAGATGTGTACGTGCTCTGTCCATCTACTCACAGACAGCACAAATATACATCAGTTAAAGCAATTTTATTTAATAGAATTGATAATTTTATGTATGTCCAGCAAAATACTGTTAAGTTCAGGTGGTATATTTTTAGCTACCCAGCATTTCTCTATGGATGACACAGTGCATAGACTCACGTTCAGAAGTGAACTCTTTGGCCAAAGCAGTGAAACCAGAAAGCTGTCCAGTTATGGCAACTACTCCATCTGTGCATATACCTATACAAAATGACCAATTCATTCCATTTTCCTGATATGGAAACATTCAATAACTTAAAGAGATTTTGCAGTTGTGATATTGACTGGAAATAAAAGAACAGATAACATATCCTCATGCATATCCTCCTAAAAATCCATAACCATGAATAAAAGCAATTTTGCTGCCAACATCAGTAGATTTAACAACTTGGATTGTATACCATGATGACTCATTAATTCTAACAATTGTCCCTTAATATCCTTTTCTTCTTCATCAATTTGTCTAGTTATGGTGTTGGCCAAAAGAGAAACATGTGCCACTTCTCGGAATGCAGACTATTCTAAAAGTTCACAGCAAATGTTCTTAACAGCAGGCAGCATCGATTTTTCAGCAATAGCGAAGGGCTTCCTAGTTTAGGCACTAAGTTAGGAACTAAGTTGGGCAACTAGTTAGGCACTAAGAAGGATGATCTCAGTGCAGACACATTCACTTAAGTGCCAGCCTTCAATAATTACTTCTGTTCTTCATTTTAATGTTTTTTTTCTTCTTTTGAAATACTCCAAAGACTTACCTTTTATTGCAAAGTGCTTTGTCTCAAGCTGTGAAACCATTTTGTAGGTTTCATGGCTTCACTGTATAGCTGATCAACACAAATTATTCAAAATGGGCTTGAAGAATATGAGCCACCATTTGCAAAGAACTTGTAATTTCAGTCAGTTTCTTGGTATTTCCTGTTCACTCTATTTTAGAATTAGATTATGCTATCTAAGTCAAATGGTAAATCTTTAAACTACTTAATATCTCATGGAAAATTTTTCAGATGATGAACCAGTAAGCCACATTTCTGAGTCATCCAAAGGGTTTTGTTGAGTAAGTTTCACCCTGGCTCTATTTCCATCTTGTCAAATTTGGATTGTAGTCAGGATTTTTAGAAGTTAAATTTGAATGAAGAGAACAGTGTATTATTCCTAAATGTTAAATCATAGAGTTCTTGTTTTTTATAAAGAAGAGTCATAGAGCAATGCTTAACGCAAGACGTCTGTCTTTCATCAGGTGTCACCATTAATCATATCACAAATTGTCTGTACTGTTTAAGATTAGAACTATATCTGGTACTCTGCTCCTCAGTCTGTAAAACTGACAAGTATTAAATTTTCCCCAGGTGACATTTTTTTTTGGTTGCTATCTGTGATGGCATTGAAAGTTGAATATCTTGCACGTGCCCATGCGGGTGTGTGTGTCTGTGTGTGTGTATAATAGAATTTCACTGAAATACAGCATACAACTGTTTTTATACTCTTATTTATTTTTATGGCAGTTTTAAAAAATTTTGTTTTATGAAGAAATAAAATTTCAAAACAAAATAATAAGAAAATAACAGTAGTTAATACACTGTGTATCATTGTCATCAAAGTAGTTACTCAGAGACCAAAAAGATTCTCTCTTACCAAGAAGAAACAGATAATAGTGAAAAACTTTTATTTGAGAGAACTAAGAGAAACTAGTTGTATAAATGGATCAAATTAATATATATATAAAATTGTTTTGATATAGTGGTATAAGTAATTTATATAATTATTTGAAATTTCCTTGATTTCTATTTACCTACCTTCTGTGTCATTTTTATTTGTATATAATATATATGTGCAAATCTTATATATATGTATATTCTCATATAACAGAATCCATGTGATATTTAAGCTTGTGTCTCTGACTTATTTCACTCAATATTAAGTTCTCGATTTGCATCCATTTAGCTATGAATGCCTCAATTTTATCTTGCTTTCTGCCAGAATAGTACTACATTGTGTGTAAACAACACATTTTCTTTATTCATTCATCTGTTGATGGACATATATGCTGTTTTCAAGATCTTGCTATTATAAATTGTACTGCTATAAACATGGGTGTACATGTATACCTGCAACATGATTATTTTTAATTGATTTAGAAGGAGAATAGCTGAATCAAATGGAATTTCTACTTTTAGTTTTTTGAAGCATTGACACACTGAGGTAAAGCTTTCAGTTGTTCCCCTCTTAAAATAGTATTTATAGTAGGTTTGTCATAAATACATTTTATCAGATTGAGGTAAGGTCATTCTATATCTATTTTCTTAAGGACTTTGGCAAAGGCTTTTTCTGTGTCTTTTGAAATGACCGTGTACTATTTTGGCAAGAGGCTGGGTGCTGGGGATCAAACTCAGTGTCTTGTGCTTGTTAGTCAAGCGCTCTGCCACTTGAGCTAAATCCCCAACCCCAGCCATGTAATTTTTGTCCTTGTTTTTGTTTATGTGATGAATTACATCTGCTGTTTTGTGTGTTTGAACCATCCTTGCATCCCTGGAATGAAGCATACTTGATCATGGTGTATGAACTATTTGATGATTTCTTACATTCTGCTTGCTGGTGTTTTGTTAAGGTGTTTTGTTTTGTTTTGTATCTATGTTCAATACAGAGATGGGCCTGTAGTTCTCTTTTTTTTATTAGATCCTTGTATGATTTGGGGATCAGGATAACGTTAGCTTCTGAAAATGATTTTGGAAGTATACCTTCCCTTTCAATTTCACTAAAGAATTTGGGGAGTACTGATGTTAGATATTCTCTGAAGTTCTTATAGAATTCAACTGTGAATGTATGAGGTCTTGGGTTTTTCTTAGATGGTAATTTTTTACTACTGTTTCAATTTTATTTTCTATTACTGAATTGTTCAAAATTTTAAATTCTTCTTAGTTCAGTTTTGGTAAAATTAGTACAAATGTATCCAGGAATCTGTCTTTTTATTCTGAGTTCTCCAATTTTTGGCATGTATTTTTGGAAGTAATTACTAATAATTTTCTGGTTTTCAACTTTGTTTGTTATGATTTCACCTTTTTATTTCTAATTGCATTGATTCCTGTCCTTTTTTCCTTTTTGGTAGGATTGGCTAAATTTTTTTCTATTTCTTTTATTCTTTCTTAGAAACAGCTCTTTGATTAATTGATTCTTTCTATTGTTTTGTAGTATCCATTTTATTGATTTCCGCTTTGATCCTTATAACTGCCTGTCTTGTAAAAGCTCTGGATATGGATTTTTCTTGTTCTAAGACCTTGAGATGTATCTTTTTTAAAATTTTTAAACAATTTTTGAGATGTATCTTTACATTTTTAAAAATTTCATTCTGTGTTTCTGATGTGAGCATTCACAGCTATAAATTTCCATCATAGGAATGCTGTAATTGTGTCTCAAGTTCTGGTATGTTGTACTCATATTATCATTTAATTTTATGAAGTGTCCAATTTCTTCCTTAATGTTCTATGTGACCTATTGATTACTGGATATTGTATTGTTTAGTTTCTATGCAGTTGCATATTTTTGTGATTTCTGTTGCTATTGATTTCTAGTTTCACTGCACTGTGATCTGAAAATATGGAGGGTAAAATTTTGATTCTTTTGCACTTCTTAGGCATCCTTTATTAGTTACTATAGGTTTTATTTTGGTGAAAGTACCATGTGCTCTCAAAAACAAAGTGTATTCTGTTGTTGGATGAAACACTGTATATCTTTTTTTAGTCCAGTTGCTCAAAGGTTTGGTTCAACTCTGATATTTTTTGTTGATTTTTTGTTTTGTTGATTTGTCTACTTGTGAAAGTAGGATATTGATATGCCCCAATATATTGTGTTGATATTTTTCTGATATTTTATGTCTATTAGTGTTTGTTTTATGAAGTTGGGTTCACCATAGTTTGGTGCATATAAGTTTTTGATGGTTGCCTCTTCCTGCTGAATTTTTCCAAAATCAATCTGTAATATCCTTCTTTGCCTTTTTTGATTAGCTTTGTCTTGAAGTCTACTTTGTCTGAAATTTGGGTGGCTACTTCTGCCTCTATTCTGATTCTTGTTGAATTGAATATTGTTTTCTATCCATTGATTTTTGGTAAATGAATTTTTTTTTGTTTTAAGTATGTTTTGTTTTATGCATGTTGTATACAGCATAGCACTGGATTTCAGTTTTTTGATCCATTCTGGAAATTGGAGTTTTAATTGATGAGCTGAGTTCATCTACACTGACAGTTACAATTGGTAGGTATTGACTTATTCTGGTTGTTGTATTAATTTCTTGTTGCTGTTTTGCTTTTGTTCCCTTTTATTTAACTACTAGCTCTGTCTGATGAATTCATTTTATTTTACCCTCAATAAATTGCTGGCAAAAAGAATGTATTGACTCATGAAAAAGATCATATATGACCAAGTAGGCATTATGTCAGGAATGCAAGGATGGTTGAACACGCATAAATCAATAACTGGAATACATCACATAAACAGAAATAAGGACAAAAGTCAAATGATGATCTCACTAGACACAGTAAAAAAGCCTCTGACAAAAATACAACATCTTTTCATGATTAAAACACTGAATAAAATAGATGTAGAAGGAATTAATCTGATTAAAGTCATTTATGACAAATATAATACCAACAACATATTATGTGGGGAAAAACTAAAAACATTACTTCTAAAATCAGAAATGTGAAGACAATATTCATGATCACCACTCCTCTTTAGCATAATGCTAGAAATATTAGCAAGAACAATTAGGAATAAAAAAGAAAAAATGGATACATATAGGAAAGGAAGAAGTTAAATTATCATTATTTGCTGATTACATGATCCTCTAAAAAGAAGACTCCAGAAAAATCTACCATATGTCTCTTAGAATTAATAACCAAATTCAGTAATGTAGCAGGCTACAAAATAGCAACTCACAAAAATAAATAGCACTACTGTACAAACATATTGAACCCACTGAGAAAGAAATCTGGAAAACAACACCATTCATGATAGTACCAAGAAAAATCAAATACTTAGGAGTTAACCTAATGAAGAAAGTGAAAGATCTCAACTGTGAAAACTACAGTACTCTGAAGAAGGAAATTGAAAAGAACATCAGAAAATGGAGGTATATCCCTGTTCTATATAGAAACAATATAGTCATCATGGCCCTACTTATAAAAGTGATGTGCAGATTTAATGCATTTCCAATGAAAATTCTAACAGTAATATTTAGAGAACTGGGGAAAGGAATCCTAAAATTCATATGGAACCAGAAGATACCCAGAATAGCAAAAGCAATACTTGATAAGAGGAAACCAGCCTCTTTAATAAATGTTGTTGGGAAAACTGGCTACCCAAATGCAGAAGATTGAATCTACACCTATGTCTTTCACCATATACTAAACTAAAATAAAAATGATGCTCCCAGGCACTGATCCACGCTGGCTCCTCCCCCTTCTGGGGAAGACAGCTCTGGGCTCCATCTTTGGACCCAGGCTTGAGCCAGCAGGTCAGGACACTCCCAGGCGGCCAAACCGCACACCGGCAGGGTGGAACTCAAATAAGGTGGGAAACATCTTGGACAGAAAGCACTGTTGCCCCTCTCCCTCATTAGTGGTGGAATTTTTGTTTTGTTTTGTTTTGTTTTTCTTTTCTCCTCTGATCCAAGCCATCACTATCTGGTAAAGCCAACAATACCCACATCACTAAGGAACTTTTAGAGACATAAAGGATAAGGAGACGTGGGCAGGCTACCAAAGATCTCCCAGAGATCTGCCATCTGACAATGGCCCCCAGATTCCATGCTTGGAGGCCAGGATCAACATAGTACTCAGCACTGACCACTGCAGACTCGGTAGGGCTAATGAGCATAGAATCAGGTTTCGGCCTGCACCCCCCACAAAGCGGTGGCCATCAGAGAAATCTCACTATATGTGTATGTATACATAATATATGTACATATTGGTTTTGTTTCTCCTTTTATTTTCTCTTTCTCTTATTCATCCTGTTACCTGTCTGATGCATTCTCTTATCTACATATGCTTTCTTGTTGTTGTTGTTTTGGTTTTTACTTTTATTGGCTCCTGCCTCGCTCATATCTCTCTTTCCTCAACCAAATGCTCTGATTTTTCCTTTTCTTATCATTTTCTCTCTCCCTTTCATTTTTCATATGAGTAAATATTGTCTAGATTCTACATGGTTTGGCCCACTACTCTCACCTTTCACTCTTCATAAACTATTTACTCAAGTTTCCCAAAGTATAAGTAACATCCTATTTTAAATTTTACATCTACTAGAACTTTCTTCATTACCTCTTTACCTTTTCCTATCCCTAATTGTCCCCACTACAAGCAGGGTAAAAACCACTCTACTAACAGGATACCCACTACATACAAATTCCTGATTTATATTGGATTCTGCTTTATAACGGTGTCAACCTTGCTCATGGTTAAAGATACTAAGTTAATATTTACCACAGTCGGTCAATTTCATGAATGTAATTGATGCTATTGCTAATGTAATAATGTAACAAGTGTGTCATACAGGTTATAACCAGTTGTACTGTCTCATATGGTAATACTGTAATTATCTGAGGTAATAATCATTAACATAATCCAGGGTCTTGAGATGACCACAAAAGCCAAGAATCACATATACCTAGAAGACACTGAATGAACAGAATTCTCCTTGGAAAGCATTGATATTTGTCTTCAAGTAACTTCCCATAATCAAAATATAAAATTCAGCACTGAAACTAAAAGGGGGGAAATACACATAGATACAAAGAAAATGATGAGACCCAGAAGTAAAATCCAACCCCAGACCCCCAGCTCACCCAGAACAAATCCAGAGGACAACGAAATATAGCAAATTGGAAAACACTCAACCAGACTTTCAGAAATGGTAGTGGCAGAAGTTAAAAAGCAGATGGATGAGGTTATAGAGAACATCAGTTTAGAAATAATTAGCCAAGTTAAGAAAGAGATGACAATCATAATGAAAGACCTGCTTAGTGAATTTAGAGTAGACACAGACTAAAAAAACAGAGGAGCTTAGAAAAACAATGGAAAACTTGACCACTCAAGTCAGGAAAGAAATGGAACCCATGAAACAGATCCAAACAGATGTCCAAGAAATCAAAAACTGTCTTGAAAGTATACACAGTAGATTAAATGAAATAAAAAAAAAAACTGTTTTGAAAGTATATGCAGTAGATTAAATGAAAGCTAAGACAGAATCTCAGAACTAGAAGACAGGACTGCACTTTATGACCATGAAAAGGAAAACTTCTTAAAAATAACTAGAGTCTATGAGAAATCAATACAACAACTGCAAGATGATGCAAAGAACAACAATATAAGATTGATTGGAGTGAAGGAAAAAGAAGGAGACAGTGCAAAGGATCTAAGAAGATTATTCACAGACATAATGACAGAAAACTTCCCAAGCATGAGAAGAGAACTTGACATACAGATAAATGAGGCATATAGAACCCCAATTACCCACAACCAAAATCAATCTACACCAACACATATCATAATCAAGATTCCAAAAATTCAACAAAAGAACAGAATACTGAAAATTGTTAGAGAAAAAAACAAATCACCTATCAAGGTAAAACCATCAGAATCACAGCAGACTTCTCAACAAACCCTTAAATCAAGGAGAGCCTGGAGCAAAATATTTCAAGCCTTAAAAGAAAATAATCTCCAACCCAGACTGATGTACCCATGTAAACTAGCTTTCAAATTCAACAAAGAAATAAGATATTTCCATGACAAAGAACAACTGAAGAAATTCATGACCTCCAAACCACCTCTACAAAATATTTTAAAAGATATCCTAGAAAAGGAAAAAGGAAACTATAATTACAAGGACACTAAAAAATAATAATCCACTAGGCAAGACAAACAGTTAAACTGAGGTGAAACACAGAACAAACAACGGAAAAGATCTATGACAAAGATAAGTCAATACATAAGAGCTGCAGTCATCAATATAAATGGTCTCATCTCACCAATCAAAAGAAACAGACTAGGGCTGAGGATTTAGCTCAGTGATTAGAGTGCTTGCCTTGCAAGCACAAGGGCCTGAGTTCGATCCCCGGCACCACAAAAAAAAAAAAAAAAAAAAAAAAAAAAAAAAAAAAAAGAAACAGACTAGCAGAATGGATCAAGAAACAAGATACATCAATATGTTGCATACAAAAGACACATCTAACTCAAAAGGAAATCCATAGACTGAAAATCAAAGGATAGAAAACAGTATTTCATGCAACAGGAACCCAGAAAAAAGCAGGGGTCGCTATCCTAATCTCAGACAAAGTGAACTTCAAACCAAAACAAATCAAGAGGGACAAAGAAGGTCACTACATACTTCTCAAGGGAAAACTCCAAGAGGAAGAAATAACAATCATTAATATTTATGCACCAAATATTGGTGCACCTAACTACATAAAACAAATATTAAGGCACATGAAAGATCACATAAATACTAATAGAATTATAATGCGAGACTTCAATACTCCACTGTCACAAATAGACAGATCAACTAGACAGAAACTTAACAAAGAAATATCAGAACTGAATCAAATCTGTGAACAAATGGACTTAGCAGATGTATACAGATTGTTCCACGACACAACAACAGAATACACATTCTTCTCAGCTGCACATGAGACGCTCTCCAAAAGAGACCACATACTAGCTCATAAAGCATGTTTAAGTAAATGTAAGGGAATTGAAATTATACCATGCATACTATCAGACTGTAGCACAATAAAACTGGAATTCAATGGTAACAGAGAACAAAAATACCACATAAACACATCGAAACTAAATAACATCCTTCTGCACAACAGCTGGGTCACAGAAGAAATTAAAGGAGAAATTAAGCAATTTATTCAGTTTAATGATAATGCCAATACAACATACCAGAACATATGGATACAATGAAAGCAGAACTACAAGAGAAATTCATTGCATTGAACTCCCACATCAGTAAGACAGAAAGAGCCCAAATAAACAATTTAATGTTGAACCTTAAACATCTAGAAAAAGAACAAATCAAACCCAAAGCTCATTCGAAAGAGGAAATTATTAATATCAGAGCTGAAATTAATGCAATTGAGACTAAGAAAACAATAAAAAAATCAATGAATCAATGAGTTGGTTCTTTGAAAGAATAAATAAAATAGACAAGCCTCTAGCCACTCTTATCAACAAAATGAAAGAAAAGACCCAAATCCATGCAATAAAAAATGAAAAGGGTCTTCATGATGAATACAAACCGGAACTCACAATAGTTCCCAGAAGGCTTTTGCTGAGAGACAGCAAGGGCTCCACTGACACATTGAAGAGTTTGGTTGACAGCTGTGTCTTGGAGGAAGCATTTGAGAAATGTTGGTCGCGTCGGAAGTTGAAGGTGGTCTTTTCCATTTGGCAGCTAGAGATGAGAGTTCAACTTGAGGTGTGCTGTGAGGCAGTGAAGGCCCCAGACAGAACTTGCTCAGCTGGTGCCATCCCTGTGCCTGTGCACCAGGTCTCACCCAGCCCCCTCCTCTGTTAGCTGTGAGCAAGACCTGGATCACGTTGTGCCCTGTCTGTGTTCTCAGGCATTGTCCTTGAGCACATAGAGGCCTAGAGACGGTGGGCTAGAGCAGATGCCCCTAACAGGTTGTAATTTATTGTGTCTGTGGAGCAAATGTTTTGTTCAGCTGCATTAAAGTTTAGTGTTTTGAAAAAAAAAAATGAAAAGGGTGAAGTCACAACTGACCTTATGGAAATCCAAAGGATCATCAGCACCTACTTCAAGAACCTATACTCTGCCTTGCAAGCACAAGGCCCTGAGTTCGATTCTTAGCACCAAAAAACAAACAAACAAAACAACAAAACAAAACGAAAAGAACCTATACTCAAGGTGGAAATCACTGAAGAAATGGACAGATTCTTAGAAACATATGAACTACCAAAACAGTATCAAGAAGACATAAACATTCTAAATGACCCAATATCAGCCATTGAAATTGAAGAGGTAATTAAAAACCTACCAACAAAGAAAATCCCAGGTCCTGACGGTTTCACAGCTGAATTCTACAAGAAATTCAGAGAGGATCTAATACCACATTTCCTCAAACTCTTTAATGAAATTAAAAAGGAAGCAGTACTTCCAAAATCATTCCTGGAAGCAAGTATTACCCTGATACCAGAACCAGAAAAAGAACTCACCAAAAAAGAGAACTACAGACCAACTTCCCTAATGAACATAGATGCAAAAATTTTCAATAAGATACTACCAAACAGAATGCAACAGATTATCAAGAAGATTATACAGTACAATCAAGTAGGATTCATCCCAGGGATGCAGGGATGGATCAACATATGCAAATCAATATATGTAATACACCATATGAACAGTATCAAAGACAAAAATCACATGATCATCTCAATAGATGCAGAAAAAGCATTTGATAAAATCCAACGCCCTTTCATGATTAAAACCCTACAGAAATTAGGAATAGACGTTCTATATCTAAATTTGATAAAAGCCATCTTGACAAACCAATGGCCAACATCACACTAAATGATCAGAAACTTGAAGCTTTCACACTAAAATCTGGAACAAGACAAGGCTGTCCACTATCACCACTATTATTCAATATAGTTCTAGAAACATTAGCCAGAGCAACCAGGCAAGAGAAAGAAATAAAAGGGATAAGGATAGGAAACGAAGAAGTTAAACTATCATTATTTGCAGATGACATGATACTCTACATAGAAGACCCCAAGAATTCCACCAAAAAACTTCTAAATTTAATAACTAAATTCAGTTGCATAGCTGGATACAAAGTCAAGACTCAAATGTCAATAGCATTCCTATATACCAATAACAAACTCACTGATAAAGAAATAACAGAAGATATTCCCTTCACAATTGCATCCAAAAAGATGAAATGCTTAGGAATCTATCTAACAAAACAAGTAAAAGATCTTTACGTTGAAAACTACAGTACTCTAAAAAAGGAAATTGAAAGGGATTACAGACAGTGGAAAGGTATCCAATGTTCATGAGTAGGAAGAAGCAACATAGTGAAAAGGCCATACTTCCTAAATTACTATACAGATTTAATGCAATTCCAATCAAAATTCCAATAGCATACTTCACAGAATTAGAAAAGGCAATCATGAAATTTATCTGGAACCAGAAGAGACCAAGAGTAGCAAAAACAATTCTGGGCAACAGGAATAAGGCAGGGAGCATCACAATCTCTGACTTGAAATTAGATTATAAATCTTCTGTGATAAAAAAAAAAAAGCATGGTATTGGCATGAAGACAGACCCGAGGACCAATGGAACAGGCTAGAAGATGCAGAAATAACTCCAAACACACTCAACTACCTCATCTTCAACAAAGGAGCCAAACACCCTCACTGGAAGAAAGATAGCCTCTTTCATAAATGGTGCTGGAAAAATTGGCTTACCACATGCTGAACACTAAAAGTAGATACATGTCTCTCACGATGTACTAAGCTAAAATCTAAGTGGATCAAAGATCTAACCATTAAAACAGAAACACTAAATCTCCTGGAGAATAGAATAGGAAGAACTCTCGAAGACATAGGGGTTGGAAAAATATTTATGAACAGAACTCAGACTGCACAGGAATCAGTACAAAGAATCAATACTTGGGACCACATCCTATTAAGAGGCTTTTGCACAGCAAAAGAAATTACTAATAAAGTAGGGCAAAAACCACAGACTGGGAAAAAATTTTTGCCAACTGTCCCTCAGACAAAGGTCTAACATCCAGAATATATAAAGAACTCAAAAAAACCAACCCCCCCCAAATTTAAAGAACCTATCCAAAAATGGGCATCTGAAATGAATAAACATTTCTCAGATGAAGAAATAAAAATATTAATAAATATATGAAAAAATGTTCAACATCATTGGTCATTCGAGAGATGCAGATCAAAACAACACTGAGATACCATCTCACTCCGGAAAGAATAGCTATTATCAAGAAATCAACCAATAACAAGTGCTGGCGGGGCTGCGGGGAAAAAGGAACTCTCCTCCACTGTTGGTGGGAGTGTAGACTGGTCCAACCACTGTGGAAATCAGTGTGGCAATTCCTCAGAAAATTACCACTAGAAGTTCCATTTGAACCAGCTATTCCTCTGTTTGATATCTTCCCAGAAGAATTAAAATCATCATACCACAGTGATATATGCACAACCATGTTCATAGCAATACAATTTGTAATGGCTAAGTCTTGGAAACAACCTAAATGCCCAACAACTAATGAATGGCTAAAGAAGATGTGGTTTTTCTACACAATGGAGTACTACACCGCCATAAAAAAGGAAAAACTGGAGACATTTGTAGGTTAATGGATGTACCTTGAGAACATACTATTGAGTGAAATAAATCAGACACTTATCAGTACACACTGAATTGTATCTCTGATATGAGAAACCATAAGTGTAAATAAGGACAAAGGGATATAATAGATATTATGTAAAAAAAAATAGTGTTCAAAAGAGAAGAGAACTAGCTAGGGAAAAGTGAGATAAAGAAAGAAGGTTGAAAGAAAAATAACATGAAAGAGAAAAAATGGAAAAATGTAAATAAACTTGTTGCAAATAGGAAGGGGAGGTGAAGAGTGGGAAAAACCAAGATACATCACATACAAGTATAAAACAACCATGTTGTTTATGATCATCATATATACAATGCACCAATACGTGTTCTTGGTAAAAATAAAAAATAAAAATAAAAATAAATTAAGAAATAAATTAAAATAAAAATGAATCAAAGAACCAAATGTTAAAGCATAAACATTTAGCATCCTGGAAGAAAAACAGGCAAAATGCTTGAAGCCATTGTCATAAGCAAGGACTTTATAAATAGAACATGAGTTACACAGGAAATAATTCTGAGAACCAACAAATGGGATCATATCAAAATAAAAAGTTTCTTCACAGCAGAAGAAATGATCAAAAGAGTAAAAAGACAATATACAGAGTGGGGAAAATTTTTTTCCAGTGATTCCTCAGACAGAGGACTCATCTAGAATATGTAAGAAACTCAAAACACTAGACCGTCCAAAATAAAACTACCAATCAAAAAATAATCAAGTAAAATAAATGGACACTTAACAGAAGACGAAGCATAAATGGCCAATACATATATAAAGAAATGCTCTGCATCACAGGCCTTTAAAGAAATGAAAATTAAACCAACACTGAGATTCTATTTTATCATGGAAATCATGGTTATCACGAAGACATCAAAGAATAACAAGTGCTGGAGAGGCTCTGGGGGAAAAGAAACCCTTTTATACTGTTGGTGGGAATGTAAACTAGTATAAACACTATGGAAGTCAGTATGGCAATTCCTTTAAAAATCAAAAACCAGAAATGTCATTTGACCCACCTCTTCTTCCTTTAGGGATCTTTGTGAAAGAGTTGAAAATATCATAGTCCAGAGATTCATGCATAGACATGCTTATAGAAGCACAATTTATAACGGTTAAATCTTGGAAGTGGCCTAAACATCCATCAATTAATGAATGGATAAAGAAATGTGGTACTTACACACGATGGATTACTACTCTGCCATAAACATAAACTTGAGTCAGGGTACTTCCTGAGACCATAATACTAAGTGAGATAAATCAGATATATAAGCATAAATATTACTTGGTTTCCCTTATATAAGAAACCCAAAGTAAGAATAAAGTGCAAAATGAAAGATAATAGCAAGTGGAGAGGTAGATCTTTCTCAAAGGGGAAGGGGATCAAGAGATAATGGGATGGGGCAGGGGAGGAAGTGATAGGGTTTGTACGAAGGAATTGGGATGTGTTATATATGTGTACCTGCTCCACACCATGAATGTAAACATTATGTACTGTAAACATGTACAAGAAAACACAAGGGGACAAATATATGGGTAGAGGGTGAGGAAGGGAAGGGAAAGAGGGTGATGAATTGACACGTGTTATGTACATGTACCAACTCTCCACGAGGAATGTATGTAAAAATTACATAAATCACACATATACTAATAACATTTTTTTCAATGAAAAAAATAGAACTATATATACTATTTAAGTACCCCACATAGTGTTGTTGGAGTTATTCTGCTTTAACTGCTTTCTTGCTTAGAAGTACAGGTCAGTAAAGAAATCAAGACCATTTGGACCAATGAATTAAAGCTCAGCAGTGCCACAGTTATAGCTTACTAGCATTTGCATATGCGTTAAGAGAAAAATGAGACAAAAATATTCTTAATAGGGAAAGTTTTCTGGTAAGACAATTTGACAAGATCATTGTTTAGTGAGGATGTAGTAGTACAGTAAGTCCCTGACTTACCAACAAGTTCTGTTCCAAGAGAATGTTCCTAAGTCAGATTCATTCATATCTGGCAATATGAGTCTTATACAGTACACCTCTGAAAGTTTGCAACTTGACTGCTTCTAAATCAGGCACTTAGTGTATACGAATAAGTACTAAGAGATGACTGACAGGTTACTTAAGTTTTCTAACTTGAACAATTTTATCTACCTCAGAGGATTATTGTGAGCTTCAAGTTGTTTAATCGATATAATGAATATGTCATAGTCACTTGGAAATTAGATGTCAAATTTATGCACTCTTAGCCCCATTTCCATGAAACGATATTCTATTTTTTTTAATAAAAAGTAACACAATCATGAATCATGATCATGATTTATACATTTTTGGGTCTTTGTTCAGGTTGTAGTTCCTAAAATATTAACACTTGTAGCTAATTTAAAAATACTTGGCTCTTAATTCCTACTGATGTGATATAAGTAATATCATCCATGTTTTGGGTTCAGTTAAACAGATGTGTCAGTATCATTGATGAAGTAAATAATATTATAATAATGAGCAAGATATAAAATGATTATTACATTTTCCATATTTGTACAACACTAAGCAAAGAAAATAAATTTTTATCATTTGAATGATAAAAAAGGAAACACTTGATAGTTGATACTCAAAATAACTTCAAAAATTCATCTTACTTATTCCAATATAACAAAACTATATAAATTGTATACCAATGGATACACTCTTTTTTAGATATACTCTTGAGATGCAAATTGTATAATGAAATATAAAAAAAGAAAAGTGCAAACATGATAGGAAACTACATATGAGAAACTATTTAGAAATTGAATATTGTCCACCTTTTTCATTGTGTTTTATATGATAGCATCTGAATCTTATTTATCTACCTATATACTTACATTGAATTTTTACAGTTTTATGTTGTCTCAATATCAATTTTGAATATATTTGTCTTTCTCATGTAAGAAATAGGGCGTAATCACTCACAACACAGTTTCTGCTCTCTACCTCCTCCCGAGTCCTCAAAGTGTGGCTCCAGTATCTGCTGTATACAGACTGCCTCCAGGTGGCCACCTCCCTATGGATGCAACCTATTTAATTTACTCCTTGATCCGTGTAGCCTATATGGACTCCACAGATGTGCCACAGTGTCCTAACTCTGCCAAGTTCGTGCCTAGATGTTAGTTAATAAACCAACCCATTAGAACTGCCTTTGGAAACCCTGCATGCATAATACACTGGACCATAATCAAGCTATGGCACTCAGATCCCTCTCTCTCTGAGATCTGCAAGTTAATGAAAAACAAAAAGTTCTGCAGAGAGTAGAATGCTTGGATGCAGAGTCTGAGGCAAAGTTACCAAGGCTGTGGAGATGAAGATCAAAGGGTACAAAATCTCAGGCAAGATGAATATGTCTCTTTGTTTTGAGATTTATTGCACAGTGGGAAAAACACAGTTGATGACAGTGAAATTTGCATTGTGAAAGTATAAGAGAGTACATTTCATATGTTCTCAATTTAGAACATGACAAAAATTTTACATATGTTAGTTATCTTGATTTGATTATGTATTATTCTCACAGATCACATCATTGTGACCCCTATATATAAAAATATATATATAATATCATCATATGTATAATGTATTATGATATATATAGTATCATAAATGGTCAATTTCCAAAAGATTAAAATAAACTAGTGTAAGAAAAAAGCACTTCTGTTGATGTGCTGCCTCCTGTAGCTTTCATCAGGGTGGCACACCTAAAACTAAGTTTCCCATTGGGAGTAGTCTTGGGAGTGACTCTCTTTGTAGCAAGTCAAGTAAGAGCCACAAGGCTATCTGTGAGTATGAACAAGTTTCCTGTGAGAGTATCATTTGGTAACAGGATGGATATTTAAACATTAAGCCATTTAGTTAAGGAAATAGCTCAGAAAATGTATACATAACCATCCATGTCCATCTGGCTGGGAACCCTATGAAAGCAGAGCTAGAATTTATAACCACTCTCGACAGAGCTCAAGACTAAATTAGGGGAAATTCACCTGTGAATACATATACAATAGATAATAAGAGCATCAAAAATATAATCGAATTCAGTCATTTGGTAAGTATATTTTCTATCAGAGTAAAAACTAGACAAAATGTGGTAGCCTTAGAAGCATTTTTGAGTATGTTATTTGCCATTTAGCTTACCTTTGTGTTCAAATTACTAGTGAAGCTTATAATGCAGTTTCTTAATGTAGACCTTTGTTAGGGAATGAAGGATGGGAAATAAAAACAAGTCGTTTATGTAAAGTACTTTCTTGAAAGAGTTGTCCTTTTGCAGTTCCATACTTATAATGGAAAAATTAGGTTCATCTCTGCTGATAGAGATTCCTCAGACACATTATTTACCTACTACTTTTTCCTTTCATACCCTTTCTGATTGTGACCTTAGTCTAAGCCAGCAATTTGGATCAGCTCCATTTTAAATGAGATCCATTTACACTTCCCTGCTTTAATCAGACTCAGAGTGAAATTGGAATGGAATGTATAATCATCTGATGGTGCCAGGGTTTGCCATTCTCTCTTACCAGCTTGAGTCCACTGGAAAGATGACTTTGGTTACTTCATTTACTAAGCAAATAGAGTGAAGAGAGTAGTTTTTCCCAGAAATGTAGAGGTGGTTTCTTCATAAGGGTTTGCATACGAGAGAAAATCTCTGTCTGAACACCCACAGTAATGTTCTAGAATTCACTTTTCGGAAAGTTGATTTTCTTTCAGAGTAAAAGCTTCACATTTGTACAAAATACAGAAAACAGCACAGGAGGTTTAAAAGCTGTTCTGCTGTAATAGTGTAATTTGTTTCTTGGCCATTAAATGAGAATGCTGGGATTTTAATTCCACTATTTGGTTTCCAGCATCTACTATAATTAATTTTCTCTTATTGTGTTGCTATAGAATCAAATGGAAACTAATGATGTGGAACCCAACATTGTCAGGGCTGTGATGAGCTTCCTCGACGGGGTGGGGAAGCTCTTCCATCTGACAAAATGGCAGATGACTCGAGTGGTTTCTCACAATGCCGGGGTCCTATGCCTTGTGGCGATGTTCTGCTCGAATTAGACCACCTAGGGATTGCGGTTCCAAACCAAATCTGTTTTAAATCTTTCACTTGCTTGCTTCTGTACTTCTTTGTCAGCTGTGTATTAAATTATTTCACATGCACTTTCTTTATTTAAATTTGGAAGAATGAGAAGATCAAGGGCATTCTAATACTTGTTTCAGTATTTATTGAAAACATCATATGAACATGCAACAAAAATATTTTTAAAGGCACCATAAAATCTAATAAATGCTATATTCTAGTTGATAAAGATCAGAATCTTTTTCTCTAAATCTAAATTATAGACAGAATATAATTTAATTTCTCAGAAGGCATGAATGACATTTCATTGCAATAATTTTGGTGTCTGTTACTAACAAGAATTTCCTGATTAGATGGAAGTAAGAGCATGACTCTGTCATCTTAAATCTGGTGAAAACCGTAGAAGGAACTTTGGGGAATTGGTGAGTTAAGGTCCTTTTCCAAAGCTACACATAAAAAACAGCATTAAGTTCAAGCTTATGAAATGAAAATAACCTAATAAGAAGGGGAGGTTGATGCAGATACAAAGAGAATTCTCTTGTGAGCTTGCAAAATTTTGAGTTTTAATATTCTTTTAGAATACCATTGGAAAACCGAGCAAATTCATGAAGAATGTGTAAGAGCTGAGTGTTGCATGTTGAGGGAGAGAATAAGAAAAATGTACTCTAGTCCAAGAAGAAAGTCTCAAAACAGAGAGGAACACCTAATTCCATTTTGGATGAACCTACTAGAGACCAACCTAGCTGAAATGTAGCTATGAGAACAAAGGTGTGAAAGAAAGAAGCGAGGCTGGCAGAGTCAATGTTTAGTGAACTTGCCACAGGCAGTTTTAAAAAAAAATTAAATTTTTATTAGTACATGTTTGCAGTACATAATGATTACATTCACTCTGTGGAGTTGGTATATGCACATAACACATCTTAATTCTTTTTTGTCCCACCCCCTCCATTTTGTTGATGGGAAGCTTTTAACAAGTTTTAGATAGACAGATGGCCAAGATCAAATTTAGAGCATTCTAACTGGATTGTGGGAATTTTCAAGAGAAGAGTATGTTAAAAGCACAAAGAAGTGTTAGGAAGCTCTTGTAGTATCTTTCACAAACAAAGGTGAAGCATTCAACTGGAGTAATGTTGGTGGATGAACTCAGCTACACAGAATACCAAAGAACACAGTTTGATATTGAAGCATAGGGAGATATCCTATCCCAAATTCTTTGGAAAATAAAGCCCAAGGAGGATTAAGGAAAGTATGCTCTATTTTGCAAATACAACTCTAAGACAACGAAGGTAATGGAAATGCATGTGTAATAGCATTAATTACCATTCAGGATGATCTCTGAATTACACAGGAATTGTCACTGTAGATATGTGCTCTTATGGAGTGGAACTTCTACAAATGCCTTGCAAAGAGAAACTGCTGAAGAGTATTCCATAACATTGAGCAATATTGCCTAATGGTCTCCCATTCTTATTTCTCAGTTATCAAAATCTTGTCATTGTGCAGTTAATTCCCCTGAAATGCCAACGCCAGTAAAAGGAAAAGCAAAAGAGCTATATGTAAAAGAGTATCAATCAATCAATGTATTTGACCCATGTAATAAATGGGGATGTCTTCACTGTTATGAAGAGTCTTTATGTTTTGCAGAATTAAAAGTTCTTCACATGTTGAAATTGATATGTGCATGATATAGGTGAATATCACTCTGGCAGATATCCAAGAGGGAGAATTAAGAAGGTTCAAATCTCAGAGTACAATTAATATGTTGAAAATAAGTGAGGTCATAGGAATGAATAGGATGCATTGCTCTCCTCATCACCAGTACAATAAGCTAAAGAAACTCAGGGAAGACATGGTGGAAAAGCACAATATGTATAGTTAGCTAGAAAATAAGAATTTAAAGACAAGTGAACATAAAGATGGAAGAATATTAAAGTTGTAACTGATGAAACATGAGATGAGTCTTTTAATGATGGAATAATAGGTTGCGCTGGATACTGCTGGACAGTTAGCAAATTGGAAGCAGGATTTAGTAATAGAGTTGCCACTGGGGAATTTTAGGAAGCTCTAAAGATGGTGCACGTGTAATTCAGACTGAAATTTTTTGAGTAATATATGAGTGCTAATAAAATTATCTGACCAAATGGATTTTGTTTTTCTTAATAAGAGAAATACTAAGGCATGGTTACTTGCTAAGTAGAAAAGTTCAGAAGAAAGTATTTGTTGAAAATAAAGAACTCAGAATTACAATAAATACCACAGGGTTTTTTAAAAATGGAAAGAAATATCATTTAGAACTCAGGTGGGTAGGCTATTCTTGAATAACACGATAATCACGTCCTTTTAAAACTTAAATACAGAGGAGGAAGACTGATGATCAATTCAGAGAGATGTGTTTATTTCACATTTGTTCCTGGTGGCTCCTTTTTATTTGTCTGCTTTTCTTCTATGCAACATGAGTAAAGAGAGAGAATCCACTGCCACGATGTAGTGACTCTAAGTCAAGACCCAGAATTTAGCGGTGAGCAGAACTATTTGAAATATTTTTGATAAGAGAATGTGAAATAATCCAAATACTATGAATATAGTTTCCATTCAAATAGTTAGGCTTGGTGATATAGATTGTTATTTGTATTAGAATGGATGAGATAACTTATAATTCCCCTACGGTAGAGGTCTTACCACCATATTTCAGAATATGACATTGGTTGGAAATAGGGTCTTATAGAGTTAATCTACTTAAATAAAATCATGAATGTGAGCCCTAGTCTAATAAATTGTCTGCCCTCATTAAAAATGTGAAATTTCCAAGAAAAAGACAGATATGCATCAAGGGAAGATTATGTGATAAAGACACTGGGAGAAGACAGCTATCTAAGCCAAGGAGAGAACTGGGGATGTAGCTCAGTGATAAAGTGCTTGCTTAGCATGTGCAAGGAACTGCATTTGAGTTTAATAAAGCAGAAAGAACAAACATGTTGACATCACGTTGTGCTTTTCTTCACAATTTAAGACCATAAATTTTTGTTTTTTAAGGCACTGTGTGCTACTTTGCTAAGGCAGCCTTAAAAAAACAATAAAATGATGTTGTGCATAAATTTAATGTCACTGCATTTCATTTACAAAGCACTAGGAATTGCGCATTTTAGAGTCCTTCAACATAAGAATTTTGCTAATAGCTTACAACAAATGGACCACTGGTTGAGAGCACCTAGAGTACTGTACTGCTAAGAGTGAACTGTTGATCTTATGAACAGTGTATCTAAACATAAAACAGAAAAGTCAAGTGAAGAGGCTGTGGAATGTATGGAGACAGTGAGGATCCTAATAAGTTCAAAAGAATATGGTGCAAAGAGGAATTATTATTCCAATGTGAATATAATCATTGTAGCAAATATGAAATTAAATAGTATCTGAAAACCTATTAATTTTGGTGTCGTGTCCAAGATAGCACTGATAATGCCATGAAGCATTTCTTCTTTCTTCAAGAAGTTTATGGTTTTAGGACTGATATTCAAGTCTATAATCTATTTTGAATTTTTTGTATATGTAGTATAAGGGTCTAATTTAATTCTTCTCTATGTAGACATCCAATTATTTTCCTTACGTGCATTTTTCTTTCTAGTTTCCTCCCTATTTTATATTTTTCTTTCTTTTGTTTTGGCTTTTCTTGTTTTCTATTATTTCCTCTATTTGTACATACACTATTAAGATTAATATAAACACTACCGTATTTTACCATGACGCATTATGTTCTCACACACCAAGGGTATTTTCCTAGGGTTTAGTAAATTAGTGTTTCTATTAGTCACTCATTGCTCTTAATCCTTCTGTGTCCTCTCTAGCTCTACATTTAGATTCCCTTTCCCCATCCTCTTTCTTTACTTTCCCTCTCAACCTTCTGAAATTTCCCCTTCCTCCCCCTGCTTTTCTGGTGTGCAAAAAACTATCATTAAAACTTCTTTTTTTCCTATTTTTTAAATTTAAAAGTATGTGTGGAGTGTATATATGACTGGTAATTAGCGTTTTTGTGTCTTCACTGTCTTACATTAATCTTTTGGGTTCCCAAAGCTGTTTCTTGACTTTTCTTTTTCTTTTTTCCTCTCTTTTTTTTCTCTCTCTTTTTTTTTTTTGACATGTGTAGTAATTTTTTTTTATTTACCAAGAACATGTATTGATACATTGTATACATA
Source organism: Hystrix cristata (assembly GCA_004026905.1). Taxonomy (NCBI): domain Eukaryota; kingdom Metazoa; phylum Chordata; class Mammalia; order Rodentia; family Hystricidae; genus Hystrix; species Hystrix cristata. The sequence continues at coordinate 28,626 of PVJO010002299.1, forward strand.
GTGATCACATTCATCATAGTTAATTTGTACCTGTGCATGATGCATCTTGGTTACCCCCTTCTCCCCCACCCCTCCCTTCCACTCCCCCTCCCTTCCCTATTTACAGTAGCTTTATTTACATTTTTCCCTTTTCCCTTTCTTTTCTTTTTCCTTTCCTTCTTTTCCCTCTCCTGCCTTTCTAATTCTCCTCCCTATTGAATATTATCTTTCTTTTACTTAGTATCTATTATACCTTTTTTCTTTACTTACACTTGACTTTTCCAGCATTGGGTACCTACTAGTTTCAGTTGGATCTGAATTCCCTAAAGTCTCTCGCTGTCAATTTATAATTCCTTCCCTTCCCCATTTTCTTTCTGCTCCCACATTTCCACTCAGACTTCCTTGCCCTTCCATCTCCTTTCTGAGAATAAAAGTAGTATCATCAAAATCTATTTTTCTTTATTTTGTATTGTCTTTTTTTTCTTACTTTTTGATTTTAATTGTGTTTTTCTTTTCCTACATCCCAGTCTTTTTTCCATCATTACTATTCCTTTGTATTCCTAGGTTATTGAAAGACTAAAGAAAAATTTTAGAAGTTGTAAATTATATATTGATGTATAATTGTTTCTTTAGGTGTTAATATTACCATTAATTCTCTCCTCTTGATTCAGTGCATGGGCCAGATTTTAGCAACATCAATAGGTTGAGTACTGAATCCTATCCAAAGTCAAAGGCACATCACAAGGTAAAATCCACTTGCTAAACAGACCTCTACAATAGTGCAAGAGTTTTTCTATACCAGTGAGTCTAGAAGCAGCAACAGAAAAACACAAGAATTATGAGAAAACAAGGCACCACGATGCTTCCAAAAACCCTTAATTGCTTAAAAGGTGATCTCCCAGACACTGAAGGAGATGAAATTTCAAAAGCTAAAAAATAGTTCCAATAATTGAAAGTAAAAGAGAAAAGACAGGTAAGAAGCTGAACAAGAAGATTAATGAAGTTAAATGAATTTAAAGAAAATAAAAATAAGCAGCTGACCAAATAAGTAAAGACAATCTAGGGTGAGAAAGCTAACTTCAGTAAGGGATTAAAGTTTATGAAAAGGAATCAAGTAGAAATCCTGGAAATGAAAAACTCAGTTTCAGGAGCAGGCAAAATCTGTCAGAAGGCCCAAAATTAGGACTTGAATACAAGGTTGAGATGGTAGAACATTTAGTCAGTGATAATAAAAAAAAAAAAAACGAGATCAAAAGTTGACTTAAGAGTTCCTAGGTAACTTTAAAAGAACAGAGAGGGGTTGGGGATTTAGCTCAAGTGGCAGAGCGCTTGCCTAGCAAGCTCAAGGCCCTGAGTTTGATCCCCACCCCCTGCAAAATAAATAAATAAATAAATAAATAAATAAATAAATAAATAAATAAATAAATAAATAAAAAAGAACAGAGATGATTACACTTGTGGAAGGAGAAAGGTTAAAGACTAATGGTGTTACAGTTTACAGCTAGATGTCCCTCAAAACCTGAGGCAGTGCTAGTGGGGCTTTTGGAAGGTGACTGGATTATGGAGACAGTATAGCTGATTTACAGTATGGAGGTTTGATGTGGTTGGAAAAGGCTGGTCACTCTGGCCCTGGCCTGGAAGAGTCCAGCTCCCTTCTTGGATCCTACCTTGATCTCTGCGCTTCTTGATCACCATACTATGAGCAGCTATTCGTCCACCACACCCTGCATCACGCTGTCCTGCCTTGCAGCCAGTGGACTATGAGCTGAAACTTGCACAAACCCTGAGCCAAAAATACATCTCTCCTCTTTAAATTTGTGGGTGTAGAGTATTTTGTCACAGTGATGAAGAAAATGACTAGTACCAATGGTAAAATATTTATTTATCAAATTTGGTGCACAAAAGTTCCCAAAAGTAGGGAATGAAATGGCTATCCAGGTAAAGGAAGCATTAATAACCTCAAATAGAATTGAACATTAAAGAACTTCTGCACACCCCATCATAGTTGATAATCCTACACTCTCTTAAAGGTATCCCTGGCGGAGGCAAAGAAATCATACTATAAAGATGGATGCATATCCATGTTTAGAGCAGCTCAATTCGTAATAGCCAAGCTTTGGAACAAACTTCGATGTCCATCAACAGAAGAATAGAGAAGGACAGTGTGGCGTGGAATATCACTCAGTCATAAGGATAAATGCCATTTGCAGAAAAATTGATGGAACTTGAGACCATGATGTCTAGTGAAATAATCAGACACAGAAAATACAGTGTGGCATGGTTACTCGTACACGAAAATACTAAAATATAATAAACGAAGAAATCAGTAAAGTAAAGGAGCAATGATGAAAACAGAAAGAAAGTCTTGAAGGATGCAGTGGAGATTAGATGACTAGGGAGTTCACAGAGGGGCACACAGGGATCAGACATGGCCTACTATGCTACATGTATGAATTCCACCAGACAAACCTAACTTTTATGTATTGCAAAGACACACTGATCGATTATATATAAAAAATTAATCAAAATTATATATAAAAAAAATTTAATATGTTCACTTTAGCTTTTATTCTTTTCTTTGCTGTGAATAGATGACAAACCATTAGATTTCCATTGTTTTCCATTTTTATATCAATACAACTATATAAAAATTTTATATTATGTAATTGGGAAACAAGGCTGTAGATAATTAAAACATGAAAAAGATAATGAAAATATATTTACCTAAGATCTTAATTTACTTAGTGATATTAAAAATAAGAATAGTTCGGAAGAAACTTTTTTGCAGCTCTCTCAATTTTCAATATATAAAGTACTTATTTTTCAAAAGTTAATTTTCTTATTTTATTGTTAAAAACTGAAGCACATTTTCCTACAGAAAATATTATAAATAGAGGTAAATGGTAAAGCCTGGCCATATGTTTCTATTATACATTTCCTTAAATGGGAATAGTATGTCTTCTCTAGTTTTACTGTGGCATATTTTAATCAGTAATGTGTTCTCATGACACATTGTCATTTACTTATTAGAATGTAAGCTATTGGTGACATATATTCCTAAGATATCATTGTATATACTACTATTTCATAGTATTGAATGAATGAATACATGAATGAATGATATACAACACCTTATTAACCGGACTAGAAAATAAAGCTTTATAAGCAATAGCAATTATTTTGGATAAAACACTTCAGCAATCCTGCTGAAGAAGTCAAAACTGAGCTCCTGTCTCTTCCATCTGTTGCTTTAGAGAAGTAATCAAACATTCTACCCTTTCCTGCTTCATTTTTATGAGATTATTATTTCTACTGGAATTGGAATTTTGTGTGGGTTAAAGGAAGATTTAAAAAATTGTAAGGAAAAGAAAGCTGAGTGATATGAGATAATATTCATGCAAAAAAAACTTGGTTAAAACATGTATTTTAGAAAAGGTATGTTTCCTTCTCAACATTTCATCACATAATCAGCTATTCAGTTCCTGTCCCCTACTACTCTTTCCTAATGCCACCTAATAAACACACTGACAATGCACAAGTTTGAGTGCATGTGCACATCTTTCTTTTTTTTTTTTTTTTTTTTTTTTTTTTTTTTTTTTTTTTTTTTTTTTTTTTTTTTTTTTTGGTGCTGGAAATCGAACTCAGGATGTTGTGCTTTCAAGGCAAGCACTCTAACCACTGAGCTAAATCCCCAGGCCCTGAACATCTTTCTTAAAATTACTTTTCCTTTTCTTTTTTTTATTCCTTTGACTCTTTCCAGATAAATAAAAACCATAATTTAAGACATAGTGACTTTTAGACAGAAAAGTCTCACCTTCTATTACTGGAAGAATACCCTTCCCTGAAAAGAGTATTTATTCAGTAGAACCTGATGAGAAATCTTGGAGAGTGAGAGATTGGAATGGGTTCAGGGATGATTTTTGCTACAAACCAACTCTTTGGGTAGTTAGCAAGGAGGCGACATGGCATTAATGCGGATGAACTTTGTATACAGGGTGCGCTAAGCCTGCAATGCTAAGTAGGAAAGGATAGAAATTCTGAGCAATGACAAACGTGAAAAGGTTTTCAGACCGAAATCCCAGTCCCACTTAGTTTTTCCATAGTTTAGACATCAAAGATCAATTTTGACCAGGGAGTGTAGGCTTTTTAAATTTTGTTTTGCTCATTTTGTTTTTGATTTAGTATTCTCTTTAGAGAGTTGATTTCTTTAGCTTAGGGAGACTAAAATATATACTGATAATGGTAAGCGTGTTTTCATTTTTTGATAACTGATTTTATCCTGGGAATAAATAGTACTAATGATAATAACATTCACTTGCAGTTCACACTTACATTGGGAAGCATGGACATCATGGCTTCTTGGAAAAGAAGTTAACACTTTTCATTTAGAAGCAGACATATATTCATGCTTGTGAAAGCACAAGAAATCAATGATAACCTGTTACAATTTCAGAGGTAAAGCTGTGTTACTCCAGCTTGCAGATTCCCAAAATTCCACGGTGATAGCTTTGGCATTCTTAGGCTTATATACTTCACCATGGAAATTTTCCTGGAGAAAATAATAATAGTAATGATGGCCTTAACCACAATGCATAATTATGCCATGCAGTTCAGTTGTGTTTGCTAGTTTTACATACAAAAATAGGTGTAACATTAAATGCAACCTAAAACTGGATCTCATAACAGTCACTCACGTATACTTTCCATAAAGGTTTAAATCTTTGTACATCACTTAGTGAGGAGTAAATGTTCAATGAAGGGTAGATATTTCTAGAATTAAGTTTCCCTTTTATGGTCAAATTCAGCATGTTTTAGAATTTGTGATTTATTCTTATAGCCTTCTTTGAATCAACATTTTAATTTTGAGAGAGAAAAAAGGAAAAAGAAGTATTAAGTAAAAATTTACTTCTGAGCTTGATGTGTTGATGTTTTAGAATAAGCAAAGTGCTTGTTTCTTAATATAGCAATAAATGCAGAGCTTTAAAGTAACAGTGAGCATGTCAAGTCCCTCTAAGACTATTTCGTAATCACATAAAGTATGAAAACAATATTTCTAAAGAGTGAAAATTGCTTAGAAATATTAATGTCTTAAGTGTGTTATTTAAGTAGAAATAAATTACAATACTGTATTTATTATCCTTTAGTACTTATTCCTATAACACAGTGTAAAGCTGATCGCTATAAAATTTTGACTGTCAACAAGGACTAATGGTATTACCTAATTGTGTGACTCTGAAAATACTGTTGAATTTACCTCTCAATTTAAATTTAAGTATACACTGTGAATGCCTTTATTACAAAACAAGATAAAAATATTAGCATTCTTAAATTTTATCTATTACTGACTGAGCTCATTGACAGATTTTATAAGTAGGTAATCAGACCTTAAATTTAAGCTCTGTATGACACAGAATGCAGTTTTTCTTTTTCCTTTTTGCATAGAAGCATTTCTTTAACCTGAAGAACTTATTTTTTGCAAATTGCAATCCAGAAATTCTTTATGACTTCATCTTTGAGTTTTGCTATAAAGCAGTACTGTATACAAGCAATCAAAAATGTTTGCATACTTTGGATATGCACTAATCAAAATACCCATTAAGCATGCTAACAAGCACACCTGTTATCATTAGCAGATTTATTCTCTAATTTTATATGATTAGCACCATCAAATTAAAAGGTGAAAACATACACTGATAGTACTGTCTTTATAAAGTGTGAGTAATTATTAGTATAAATGCTATTGGTAATGGTTACAAATCTAAATTCCCAGAAGTTACAGGGTAATGTGATAAAAGTACCTTCATTCATAAATAGAATTTGTCTTTTACTTAGGAAGTAATGACTTTGAATACATTTTAATTTTTTCAGTGAAGTCTAGAAGTAGATACTTAAAGACTCCAGCCTGTATAATTTTCCAATATAATTTTCAATTTCCTGCTATTAAATTTAGAGTTATGTGCCGTGGACTATTCTTTGGTTCTCGTTTCTTTAATCTCTGATGAAGTGCCTGCTTTCACCATTAACTGTTAATTCGCACTTAGTTATTTCATGAAATATTTTATTTTTGTGTTGTATTTTCAGAATTCATTAACTTTCATATATTAACATGTAGATCTATATTGTGCTAATCGGACTTATTTTCTTGTTTTCTTGCTCTTAATCAAGATTTTGAAAAGTAAAAGTAAATAAAAACTAAAAATTATTTTACATACAAGTGTTATAAGTAAGTTTCTTTGCTTTGGGGCTTCTGGAAGACAAAATGTAGGAATATTTCAATCTGTTAATGACAAATAGTTCTATACTAGGTGACATATTTTATGTAATGGGACTAACTATAGTATCTACATACATGGTTATCCTAACAGGATGAAGGTGTTACATAGATTTTCATTCTACCCACAGCAGCATTGGCAAAAGTGTTAATTGCCAATACTATAATTTTCTAAAGTCTATCCAAAGTGACTAAAATGAAAGAACAGAGACTTTCTTGAATCTCCCAAGGGAAATGTTAATAGATTAAAATAACGTCGAGGTACAGAATGGATGCTAAAAGCAAATGTAACAGAAAAGAAATTGAATCAGGAATCAGAGCCAGAAAGGAAAGAATGAAGTGACCATTTTCCATTCAAGGTATCAAGCAAGGGTGGACTGAAACAACAAATCATCTTTGGTACTACAGTGAAGGTTATAGTCGGTATAGGAAATTTAACAAAGAGAAAGCAAATTTCCTGGGGCACCATGAATGATGTATCTTCCACCTGGGGTTGTTCCACGTTAACTCTGCCTTGGACTGACTTTCTTACAGTTCTTGCCTTTCCACAATGAATTATTGGTAGCATTATCTTAAGATATCTTCAATTTCCTTGTTTTTGGCTTTTGAAAATTTTTGAATAATTGCTTCCAATTTTTAATAGGGAAGTTAAGTATTAATTAATGTACTTTATTAAATTTCAATGTGAATAGTTAGAAATAAGTAGTAATCATTTTTTTATTACAGGAATATGGGTGGAATAAACTCTAAACAAAAAGTGTTAAATGTAACTGTGTGAAAGACACATTTTAGAGATAAAAATAGAACTTCAATTTCCAGCGGTACAAGCTTCTTCATCTTCATGAACATGACAACAAACTTTATTCATATCAAAATTAAAGGTCAGTGGAGCTCTTTATGAGCACAGACTGACACTTTCCATCAGCAATAACATTTCTAACACTTACATGTTCTTAAACCCAGGGAAATTTAAGTTTTGTACTGGATATATCTAATAAAACTGTAGTAGGAAGAATAAGAAAACATTTAGGCATTCATAACTGATTTAACTGATCCTAACTCTTGTACACGACGTTAACTTTAAATTGCAATTGACAACTAGAAACCCTTTGCATGTGTATGAAAAGGAAAGGGAAAACTGAATAGTTGCAAAAATTCTATGGAAGAAATATAAAATACACAAAAAATAGGTAGAAAGGAGATGAGGTACATGAGATTTCTGTATTCTCCATTCTGTGCTTACAAATAGTGATTTTACAAGCATAGGAGAAAACATTTTGCCATTTTATTTTAGCTTCTCGTTTGATGGATTCAAACTATTTAAGTCTAGATAAAGTGTTTTTCCTTTTGTTTGATACCAGTTTTATGTAATATCCCAGTTAATGTGGAAAAAGACAGTCAGTTGCTACTTTTCAATCTTCATGCACAATCAATGAACTGTAAGAATGCATGAGACATACATAAAAACATGTGACCATCATGTGGGCAGTTTTCATAATTTTGTATTCTGTATCAATGAAGTGATATATAATTTATCACCACATATCTCGGAAATCAGATCGCTGAGAGCTCATGAGCTGTAGAGCCTGCTCATTCGAAGTGTGATTCAGGTAGGCTCTAATGAATCAGGGACATTGGCATTAGTACTGTCTTTCAGCTTCTCAAATGAGCCTGACGAGCAGAGAATTCTGAGAAGCAGATAAATATTTACGTAAAATATTTTCTTCCATTTGAAGACATACTTGAATTTTTTTCCCTTATATAAAATTGCACTGTATTGGTAAAAATGAAAATGATCTGAAAAGAAATATTAAAAATAATTCTTATGAAATTTTCAAAATTAAGAGTGTTTCCATGTCTTTTATGAAATTCTAGATTTGAAACAGATGATGATATGCTAATTCTCATCATCGTGCAGTAAAAATAAGCCACCATAACAGGTATTTAACAGACTACCTTACTGAAGAAAGTGATTTTAGTCCATCAGGTGTCACATTAGATTTTGAAAACACTTTGGAAGATTCCTTTGGAAGGCTGTGATTTGAAGTACAGTAGGAATTTGTTTCTTCTGAACAACCAACAAAGAACTGCGAAAGGAAAAAAGAAATTAACAATATATGTATTATCAGAAAATTACTGCATGCTAGTCATCTTCAAGTCACATGCAAATCTGTCATTAGGAGTGACAGAAAATGTGCAAACTCATGGAATTCGAAGAGTCTATGCAATCAAACTAATTCCATTATACTGCAACATTCTATATAAAAGTTTCTATTATGACTTCAAGTAAGGGAAAAAAGTAAAATAGAACTGTCAATTGTAAATACAGTTCATTTGTTAGTTATAGACAATGCAGGAAGAACATTGAAAGGTAAATTGGGAAAATAGTCACATGTATTCTGATATCCTCTATCAAACTTGAAAGCTGTGTGTGGTCTTTATATGTAGAAATCAAAAGTAATAATCTGTTTTCTGTTTCAGAGCAGTGAAGGTATATTTGTACATACTTTGTTACACATATGATCCTATTCCATTTATTAGTTAGACCTGGGGCATTTTAAAATATTTCTAAACATTAGTAAACAATAAATTGATTTGTTTAATAAATGTAATTGAATAATAACTTGAAACCAATAATCATAAGAAGGATTGGAGTAAGAAAAAGATTGTCCATAATCTCAAAAGCAAACAAAATAAATAATGCTTACCATTTCTAGCTCTTAAATCAAAAGAAGTATTTGATTTAACATTTATTAAAAACTTACTTGTATTCAGTATAAAATAAGATGGTTAAGAGATAGTAAAATAAAGGTGAAATCTAAGACCATAACGATTACATATAAAATGTATCCCATTATAATTATTTATGATTTCCAAGTACATCTGTCTACTTTTCATAGCTTGATGCTGGAACTAAATACCTGATGCTAGAACATTATAAAGAAAAGAGGTATACTTCACTCACAGTTTTGGAGCCAGCTCTGGTGAGGGCCCCTGTCTGCCTCATATTGTGGTATATGGCATCATGATGGAAATACAAATGAAAGGGAACGATCACATGACAAGAGGACAATGCAGGAAAGAGATTCAGAAGTCAGGTTTACTTTTTTATAACAATTTAATCTTGTGGGAAATAATAGGGGTCTTATGGGAGCCAACTTACTCCGTTTTGAGAGTGGCAATCAACTACCCTAACTATTCCCATTGGGCCCCACATTTCAAAGGTCATATTACCCCAATACAACCAGACTGAGAAAGAAGCCTCTACCATGTGCACTTTTGAGGAAAAACCATGTCCAGGCCATTTCCAAACGGTAGCACCAGTGAAGCTGGATTTTTGTTTACTCCTTTATGAGTGATTTTCAGCAGAAACGTGTTTTACTCAAAAGGACATGGCTTTTACTTGAATTTATGTGTAAAGAGCAACATATTTAAGTATGTCTAGGTCTATATGGATTTGTTTCACAGAATAGCTTATTAAAGTTTCATTTTCAAAGAAATATCCATTCATCATGCCAAGATGGGTATGATATTAAGAAAGTAAATGCGTAAATATATTAACACCTAAATATCAATTTTAACATTCCTTTCCAATTTTGATGGCTTTTATATTGGTGAGTTTATACTGTTACAGTTTGATTTTCCATCTAATATTATTTTAATGGGTTATCAGACCATTAAACATTCTTGAATTTTTGCAGAATTTTAGTGAGTAATTTCATATTGTGTATGCTGTACCATAAGTGCTTAGTTATGCTAATGCTAATTTTTTATACTGATTCCAATTTTGGTTGGAAGATACAAAGCTGTGCAAATTGGTTTCTATATCCTTGGTCATTATTTTTGTATAGATACCTAGAATTATTCTGAAATTATTAACTACATGGAAATAATTAATATAGAATGATTTTCAAAACATGTGGGAAACTAATGTTTTGAGGAATGGATTTATTTCTTCTCAAACTATTAGAGCTAAATATTTTTAGACTTTTGCATTAATGAGTTTCCCTGTTGTTGGAATAAAATACCTAGTGCCCACAACTTAAAAAGGAGAGGTTTATTTTGGCCCATGGATTTAGACAGTTCAGTCCACAGTAGACCTGCTCCAAGTTAGAAATAAGCATCCAGGAGCCAGACCAAAAAGGAAGGGTGTGGAGACAAGACAACACCCTTTCTGGGCATGCCTCCTCTAAGCTCCATCCCAGCCCTTTTACATTTTTTCTTTTTTTTTTATTTTGAGACAGGGCTTCACTCATTTGGTAAATTGCCTAGGCTGGACATAAACTTGCAGTCTTTGTGTCAGACTCCCAGAATGCTCAGATTACAGGTGTGGGCCACCCATCAGTAGCCTGCCCCTTCTAAGCACATTCCCCTAGGAATCCATTGGTGAACCAGTCTACCAGTAATCATAGCATCCCCTTGATCCAATAAACTTCCAAAAGCCCCATCTCTGAAGATGTGAGATTTTGGAGGATATTTAGATCCAACCCACTACAGATTTATTATGCTTATCTACTTTAAATTATTTATTCAGGGATGAAAACTAGCTTATGAACTGATAGGTAAAGGACAACATATTTAAGTGTCAAAGTATGTTTTTACCAAGTTATTCATATAAAAATTTTATACTTCATAGAATTTTATATTTGAACTTGTAACTGACTTTATTAGTAATCATAAGCCTTGTAAATCTTTAAACATATACCTAAATGATTTCAAATATTATAACTATACTTAAAATATGACATTTTGAGTTCTAGATTGTCATACGTTTCTTATGATTTATAAGATATTTTATAAATAGAATCGTTGCATATGTGGAATAATTATTGTTCATAAACATTGTGAAAATTTCTCTAATTTCAGAATTATTCAGTCAAAATCTCTGTTCCTTGAAACTTTGTGTATTTAACATTTTTACTTTTATCATATTACAAGGCAACCGAGTGACTGGGTGACCCTATTTATTTCATAGTCAAAATGTACATTTTCTGCCTGCATATATACAAAGTTTATGTTTAATATTAACTTAATGGGTTGTCACTAAATCTGCCTCTGAATAAGTAATTTTATTCATCAAATACATCACATTAATTGAGGTTGTCAACCTAGGATTGTTTAACTTAATACTTTTCTTTAAAAGAAGTTGAAGCTTTTTAAATATTATCTGATATATTTTGTAGACTTATTATTTTTAGCCAGAATCTCTATTTCCTAGGTTAGCTTTGTTTAAAATGTTTGGTTTTCTTATGTTCCTATCTGAGACCTTTTTATATTTATACTCTACGTCACAAAATTATTCTTTTCTGTGATTTAGTTTTTACTCCTTTTAGTGGCCCCAATTTATATTTTAATTCCTTTATGATATTTTACATTTTTTACATTTTTATTTTATACCTACAATTATTATACATTTTACTGTGTTCCTGGCAGCAGCTTTGAGAAGTGATAACCATTTGTGAAGCTAAAAATTATAGTTATTCTGAGCTTTTACTCATTTCCATGAAAAAATATTTTCAAAGATATTTTTTGTAAGTACTCAATAAAGTCCTTAAAGTTTCAGTTCCTTGTGGGACCTTTTCAAAGGACATAGAGTTTTTGTGAGATTTTAAGCAGATAGTGAAATATTTTGGATCTTTATCTAAAATGTGCTGCAGCATCAGATAGTTCATTAGTGTACATTTACATCAAAATAATTTTTTATATAGTTCTGTAGTTTATAGTTGCAAAACTGTGATGAGATCAGGTCCTAATCTATTGGACCGTTAAACATATCTGTAAAGATAGATGAATTCCATTCTTGTGTCTTCATTGTACACAAAAGAATATGCATTCTAGTTTTATTCCTACCTGAATCCTTCCTCTCTGACCAGGTATGCAACTCTTTCTGGGGGGGTGGGGGTGGGGAAAAGAATGAAATGATTCATAAATTTACTACCTCATTACAAAATAATGATTCATTATGATATTTGTGGTCTCTGGATAAATAAAGTGAGAAATGGATGAAAAGGGTACCAAGTGGAAGGAAGTAGAAAGTATGCCTCTTGTTTCCTAGAGTATGATTTGAAATATGTTGATTTCTGCTTAAATCTTGATAATGCATACTCAGTTGAATGTATTAAGTAGTTATCCTTGTATAAGATTTAGATTGAAGTAGCATCGATATTCATTACCTGGTTATAATTTATGAAGAAGGTTAGAATAGTGATTTTCCTCATTAAATACTTCTCCAAAGATCATCTCAAATATGTCCCACGTGCTGAAGAGATAGCATTAGTTGTTCTTTCACAAAGCATTCGCTTTCCATCCTTGGATTGCACAAATGGGCTGCCATGTGCTCCAGCTTGGAAACATGATGTAACAATGGAGGTGCTTGGGCCAAAAGCAGAGGCAGTTCAGGGTCTTTATTTTCTCAGCTGCTTCCTAGTCACGTGACCACAGTTTTGCTGCATTTCTGTACTAATGGCTACAGCTTTCTCTCCCCACATTCTAAGGGTGAGGTTATTGACCTGCCCCTGACCATTTTCCTAAAACCATTCATATATTTGTAAATAATCCCTTTTTCATTTTTTGAGAAATTGCCATACCATTTTCTATACTAATTTCCATTCACATTAACAATGCAGCCATGCAGAAATGTTCCTTGTTTTCTCTAAAAAAACCTCACCAGGATTTATTGTTTTTGAGCTCCTGATAATAGCCATTCCTACTAGAGTAAGATGGAATTTCAGTATTGTTTTGATTTGAATTTCTGTAATGGCCAAAGACCTAACATGTTTTCATGTACTTATTGGCCATTTGTACTTCTTCTGAGAAGTGTCTATTCATTTCAATTGTCTTTTTATTGATTGGAGCTTTATTTTTCTGGGTCTAATTTTCCAAACTCTTTCTATGTTCTAGATATTAATTCTAGGCTGTGGATTACCTAGCAAATTTCTTTTCCCATTCTGTAGGTTGTGTCTTCACTCTTGTTTCCTTTGCAATGCAGATACTTTTAAATTTTATATAATGTTTGTTTATTCTTGGTATTATGTCTTGTATAAAAGCGGTTATCTTGAAGTTATCAAACTACATTTGAAATATTATATTTCTCATGCATAATATTATATTAAATAAAACATATTTCTTGAATATGACGTATGGCCATATACACCTCTTTAGCACAGGAAATAGCAATATTTTGTTTCCAAGTAACAATGAAAATGATACCATATAATGGTAACTGAAATTTTAAACGTCATGTATTGAACCTTAGGACTAGGAAATACCTCATGGTATGTAAAATTAAAGATCAATTCATTGATTCATTCATTCATTTTGTTACTGAAGGTTGAATGCAGGAGCAATGGGAAAATAAATTTAAACCTGCACCAGAATATGTATAATGGCCCAACATTGAGACACAGTTTTATGTAGACCATGGAAACAGGGCATTACTACCTTCTTAGTAATCATTATGAATTTAGATGAATTTAAAAACTAAAAAAGCAATTGATGAAAAGAAATATACATTTTCTTTAGCCATTCATTGGTTGTTGGGCATTTAGGTTGTTTCCAAGACTTAGCTATTACAAATTGTGTTGCTATGAACATGGTCATGCATACATCCCTATGGTGTGACGATTTTAATTCTTCTGGGAAGATCCCCAGTAGGGGGATAGCTGGGTCAAATGGAACCTCTAAATGCCCAACAACCAATGAATGGCTAAAGAAAATGTGTTTTTTCTACACAGTGGAGTACTACACAGCCATAAAAAGGATAAACTAGAGTCATTCATATATAAATGGATATTCCTTGAGAACATACTTTTAAGTGAAATAAATCAGACACTCATGAGTACACATCGAATTGTCTCTCTGATATGAGAAATCATAACTGTAAATAAGGACAAAGAGGTGTAATAGATATTATATAAAAGGAAGATAGTATAAAAAGGAGAGGAGTACTAGAAAGAAAGAAGGGGAAAAGCAGAAAGGCAACAAAGGAAAGAAAAGGGAAAGGGGAAATATGGAAAATTAAGAATAAACCTGCTGTAAATAGGGAGGGAGGGAACAGAGGGGAGGGGTGGGAAAGAGGGGGAAGAACCAAGAAGCATCATGTACAGGTACAAAATAAATGTGATGAATGTAACCATTATATGTAAAATGTGCCGATACATATTCTTGGTTTAAAATTAAAAAAAAAGAAAAGAAATATACAGCAGTAGTCTAATTGCCACTAAGAAAAGGAATAGTTAATAGTTAAATAACCTTAAGGAATTATTCTTATAAATTATATTTCTTAGGAAAATAGAAATGTTCTTTTTGATTGTGTCATAATATATTCCCTGCAGTTCTTAAGATTAAATCCCATACAAGCAATAGCAAAAAATTATTTATCATTTAGGTTCATCAGATTTATTTTTCCCAGTCACTGGCAGACAGAAGCAATAGCTATTATTTTTTAAACAATAAAGACAAGAATGCTTTAAGAAGTTTGTGGAATTTTGGAACCACAGGGCTAGTGAATAACAGAGGCGGTGGAGTCACGGTGGCCTGCGGCATGAAGCAGTTTAACATGCAGTTCAGAATAGATGCAGCAAACAGCTGCATGCACATCGACAGAAGAGAGATCAAAAAACAGTCCCAGTAATAGTTCTAGAGAAGCCAGTGATATCTAGGAGCCTACTAAGTACCCTATTTAGATATTTTCAGAAATAAATTGTAAACATTCGCGCAAAGTCAGTTTGATCAATCTGGGTGTTCAGGCTATTCTATTTTTGCCACGAACAATGAGTGGACTTTAGGGAACATTGGAGTTCCACTTAATTTAGTATTGCTTGACACAGCACGCAGTTTAAAGTGTTCTGATTTTATCCTTTGGAGCTTCAAGTCCTGTTGGCTCTATTTTCTAAATGCATCTGGGACCCTTCCTCTGGTCTACTCATTAGTTCAACTGTATGTTCCAAGTACTATTCTTGTCACTGGGAATATAATGATGAAAATTTAGGCAAGGTTCCTGCCCTTATCATTTCTTGCTTCAACTATCACAAACCTGATTTTTTCATGCTGTCTAGGATCTTCATTCCATTTTAACACTCTGGCCGGACTGATTTTTATTTTTCCAGAGTACAAAAATTATGACCTTATTCTCCCAACTATATTTTATAAAATATTTTTTGGTATTAGCCTTTGTTTATGTCTATTCCTTTTCTTTCTTACTAGAGTCCTGCTTAATCTCTGGTCATTGTGTTATCATGCATTGCCTTTGTACAAGTTTTGCTTTCTTTCTGAAATGCCTTTCTTATCTCTCCTTGGTGGGGGGAGTCTCTCATTATAGTGCACAACTATAAAAAGACCAAAAGGATCACCTCTTTTGTGAAACCTTTCTGACTTTTCCCCAAAAATGTTACATTCTCCATTAACCACCTCTGCGTTCTTAGAGTGTCACTTTTAGGCAATTATTTGTTGCTTTTGCAAAAGGCCAACAGAAATGGCTCCACAAATTGTGTACTACATACACTCAGAGGACTTCTTTTACAAAAAAGTTTACATTACGTTTCAAGAGTAATAACCAAAATGTATAGAAAGTGTGCCCTCTCAAACTTTTTGATATGTCAACCCCAATAATATATTTTCCCACAAAATGTGACTCCTTCCTGGTAGGAGACTGTGTATTATTCATTTGTTGAATCTGCTTAGGACAGATTGCCTGAATATATTCTTCAAGCCTAAAGAAGCAGTGTTTGCCAGCCGGTATGAATATGTACCTCTCAATGCCATACAGCCTGATGTGCACTAGTGTATATTATACCCTCAGACAAGCTCTTGATTTGAAGTATGTTCAGCTTTTTAAAATGACTACTTTTCAGTATATTGCAGTTTGTTGGTACTTTATTAGCTCTCACATATCTCTGGATTTATATAATTGGCATGTTGTGAAACTGTGTCTTGTACCTAGAAGATTTTCACAGAAAAACAGACAATAGTCTCTGATGAAGCTTCGATTCCCAATTAATTAGAAGAGCAAAAGGTTTTGCTGTTGGCTCTGTCCCTTCAGTAAACTGTGATATGACACATATTTGCATTTACTCGGCACAGCTGGTTTTCATGAACAGAGCATTTGCCCTCGGACTAATTTAAAGCACATTCAGAATAGTTTTATTCCTAAAAGAAGAAAACTACAGAACTAAACAGGTGCTGTAAATGTGCTATAGACAAATTCTCTTGTCCGTACATATTATTTTAAGAAAGCTTTTTTAGAGCAACTTTCCTTGCTCACCAGTTGAAAAACTTATAATAAAAGATAAATATCAGGCAAAATTCTACACTTCCATGTTATATTATTCTTTGAGATGCAAATTTTTGTACAATACACTAAGACCATTCTATACTACTTTATCAGATAATTATTCTAATCAAGGCTATTAATTTGTTCTGCTGGAGAAAAAATGTCCTATGGTAGTTTAGTGAATATTAATTTTCTCATGAGTTTTAATTCTTATTTGGATATGTGCATGACCCATTAGAATATTTTAAATCCACTTATTTTCTTCAGATATGATTCATACTTTTCAGAATTTACATAAAATTAACTTTTTCTCAAATATGTTCTATATTATGTTTTTTATTTCCATTAAAACATGAACCTGCGATTTTACCATTATAATTTCTTTGCACCCTATAATTTTAAGAGACATTTAGATACAAGAAAAATGATGTGTGGGTGTGAAGATATATTTCTACTGAAAATGAACTAAAAATACATTTGGAGATCTATAATTTTCTAAAAAATTTGAGTAGTAATCTCAGAAGGATTTTACATTTCATCCTAATAATATGTATCATCACCTTACCAAGCCATTTTCTCCACATATGTTAACATTATTATATTTCACTGTATTTGGGCAGTTTTAATATTTGATGTTATTGTATTTCAGCTTTCTTGGACAGATTTTATGTTTGACTCTTTTGTGTACCATATATACTCTTCTTGCAGAAATAATATAAGAAAATACCCACTTAATGTAGTACAGGACATGACTAACTTCCTGTATTCAGAGTGCAGTAAGTTAGAAAGACTAACCTGGACACTGAAACTCAACTGAATAAAATTTAAACAATTCTATATAGATTTTTAAATTTGGTTAATGGTTTTTCATTGTGTACAATAATTGCTTAAAGGATAATAGAATATATTACTAGTTTCTCAAGTTGTAGTAAGACATAATTTGTCTTGCCAAATACAAATAAATTGTTATGACTTGTGTCTAGATGTCTCCCCAAATTCTCATACCTGCCTAGGTGGGGCTTTATCAGAGGTGGCTGGATCTAGAGTGTGTGAAGCTGGGATTGATTCCAAGTGCATTGCCAGGATCAAGGGCCCTAGGATTAAGGGTGTGAGTGCTACCTGCCCTAATCCTAGTAGCCTGGATAAAATATAAGGGTAGAAAGAAGCTGCTAAGCCCCTTTTGCTCTCTTTGCTGCCATCTGCCTGCCATGAACTGTTTCTCCTCTGCGACACCCCTCTGCCATACCACCCTGCCTTGGAGCCAGATGATTATGGACTGAAACCTCTAGAAACTGTGAGCTCCATAAACCTGTTCTCCTTTAACTTTAGGTGTAGGGCATTTTGTACCAGCAAGGAGAGAAAAGTAACCAAAGCATAAATTCATGCAAAAAGTTCTTATTGCAGATCTGCATGCTCAGCAGTTCAACCATGTTAGGTTACCTCCTGAGGACATTTGACAATATGCTCACATCACTGCTGGGATCTGAGTATCTGGAGGAAAATGCTGCTTTAGGTGGTTTTTCCACTGGAACATCACCAAAAGAGGCTTAGAAAAGATATGCTGTCAGGGTCCCTGACTTACACTTTCCTGTATCTACTTGCTTATGTCACAGGATCCTCAATTCCTTTGCTCAGGGTCTCTCCACCTTTGCCATACCCAGTTCCTCCCCATTTGTTTAGCTGCTTGAAGTAATAGTCACTACTTCACTTCCTTGTTTTCAACAGAAAAACATCAGGAACAATTCTGGATATCAATGTCAATTCTTCTGCTGAGAATGAATAAACCTTTATTATGTTTCACTCCTCATTAGTAGGACTCATCCTTGTCATAAGAAGAAAATGTAAATCAGCTCCAACTTCTTTTCAAGGTCCCAGGAAACTCAGTAAATTGCTCTGGAATGTACTTCCCACAGTGTGGTTTGCTAAATCTTGAAGAAATTATCTGAATTACTAATAGCTCCAATTAAAGGTGCATTCACTCGACTTTTGAGTTTCACTTGTGGCCTCCAGAAAGCCTAAATAGGGGTTCCTCCTGCACAGAGACTTGTTTCCTGGCACAGGCCTATGTGGCCTAGGCTGTGGCTGGGCATGAGCTGTGCTTTGCCCTATGAGCTGAGTTAATAAGCGGACTTGCAACGAGCTGCATGGTGAAAGCTGTGCTTTCCCAAAGTCTGGCAGGCCAGACTTTATTGTAAACTAACAACCGGATATGTTTTGAAAATATTTTTCTGACAGAGTATTTAAAAAATGTGTTCCCACAATATGGTGAGATTTTTCTTTTACTCTGGATAGAGTTTCCTGCTAAAAGATTTTGGATAAAAAATATATCCAATGTGTTAAGAGATTACATGCTTATACTTAGTCTGTAAATGTAAAACTGTTTGTAGAAAAACATGTCATTCAAGATAGGCCAGGTTGTTGGTGGAATAGGTGAGCTATATTTCAAAACCATTGGTATTCATGTCTATAGAGAGAAACATAACGTAACAGGACGTTTATCTCACCATTTATCTTCACTGATGTACTGCATATTGGTTATTATATCAATGAAAATAAATAATAGCGTACTGAAACACTGGCACACCTAAATTTCTGGTAACAAGGATAAAACAATTGCCTTTTTAGAAAATATACTTTTTGAACCACTTTCTATATGATATGACAATAAAGATAGTACTTAATATCTTATTTACTGATTAAACATAACAATTTCACCAAAATAATTAAATGTAGTAGTAATATAGGATCTTCTTCCTATAGATGGACAAAGAGACATATTTATACATAAACCTTACATATTTATACATATATAATTTATATAATCTGAATGCTGAATTAAATACTTGACTAAAGGTAATTTAAATTATTAAATACTTATTAGAACCAAACAAATGTGATTATATATTTGAAGATATATTTAAAAACCATGTGTATCAATTTATCTTTTAGATCAGTATAGAATGTTATCAGCTTTAAATGTGTGTGTGGAGGAATGAATGAATGTGACTGCATGTAAAATCTTGGCTAATTTTATAGCACTTTCAAACTGACGTTTTGCCCTGCTATTCCTCCATATACATTGAATGATAAAATGGGCAAACTCCAGATATCTACTGTGAATTGTGACTAGAAGAATTTGGTATTAAAGCAGATTAAGACAATAAAGTAAGAATACAATGTAGTAAGTGAGTGATATAAATCATCAAACTCATTACATAATTGAAACTGATATATTCTATTCATCGGCTCAGATTGGAGTAACGAAAGACCATAAAATGAGCAGGGCATGATGTTACTTACACTGTAGAGACTGAGGCAGGAGGCTGATGAGTCAGAGGTCATTTTGAGCTAGCTACATAGCAAGACCCTCTCTCAAAAACCAAAATCATCATCATCATCATCATCATCATTAGCATCATCATCTTCATTGTTATGTGGGTAGCCAAAACAAGAGTTTTATCATTTTACTTTTTCTCACAGTTCTGAAGTCTGAGAAGTCCATTCCGTAAGCTGTTTCTTCACTCTGTTTATTTCTGTGGCTGTGCAGAAGACTTTTGATTTGATATAATTGCATATGTTGAGTCTTCATGTTATTTCTTATGAAATTGAGGTTCTATTAAGGAAGTCCTTGCCTGTGCCTGTTTTAAAAAATTTTACCTTTTTTGTCTTCCAGCACAATAAGTGTTTCTGCTTTGAGATCTAGATCTTTGCTGCATTTTGATTTGGATTTAGTGTATGGTGAGAGATATGGGTCTAGATTCAATCTTTTGCTTGTGGTGTCGCCGTTTTCCAAGCATCATTTGTTAAAGAAGTTATCTTTTCTCCAGTGTATATTTTTGGTCCCTTTGTCAAAGATCATATGTATGAGTATGCCTGGGGTTGTTTCTAAATCCTGTATTCTGTTCCTTTGATCCACATATCTGTTTTTGTGCCAGTACCATTTGCATTTTTGTAATATAGCTGTCCTTTTGTATATACTGTCCTCTTTGCTCTTGTTGCCCAGGATTTTTTTTTTTTTTTTTTTTTTTTTTTTTTTTTTTTTTTTTTTTTTTTTTTGCTATTCTGAGTCTGGTTCTATTTACATTTTAATATTTTTTCTAGTTCTGTGAAGAATGCTGTTGGTTTTAACTGGGATTGTATTAAGTCTATATATCAGTTTTGGTAATGTGGCCATTTATACAATATTAATTCACCTATCTCATATCTCATGTAGAAACGTTGAAAAATCATTATTGCACAAATATTGGTTAATTCCCTACTCGCCCAAAGTACTATGATCTGTTTCTCAATGGCATCCAATTGTTTACCCCACCAAAGCTGTGACATTAACATTCCATGTACTCAGGCACAATCAATTTCAAATATAGTAATGTTAAAATTGAGTTTTACTTGTGTTTTGTATTACTTCTCCCATAGAGAAATTTACAAACATATAGCAATTATGTAAACAGGAGTGACAAAGTGACCAGATGTGTGAATTAGGACTTGTTATACACTTAATTATTTTAAGTCAGGCGTGATGTCTGTCTCTTCTTTGCAGATGGGTATCTTGATTAACCCTTCATAAGCTTTTTGCCTGTACAGTTTGATTATCCCTGGTCTGAAATGTTTACTTTCATAAATATTTCAGATTTCAATTTTTTTTCAGATTTTGGGGTATTTGCATATACTTAATGGGATATGTTGGGACTAGGACTCAAGTCTAAACATGAGATTTTTCTAATTTTCATACAAATCATCTACAGTGACTGAAGAAAATTTAACAAAAAAATTTTAATAATTTTGTGTATGAAACAAAATGTAGATTTTCCTACTTGTGACATAGGTCTCAACTCAAAAAGTTTCAGAGTTGAGAGCATTTTTGGATTTTGAATTTTCAAATCAGGTGTATTCAACGTGTAATATTCTCTGCTTGGATATTAGCATCTTCTTAACTTATTTTGAGTGTTTTGAAGAGGAAATTTACTAGTATATTAACGTCCAAACTCAGATGCATATGTTTATTCTCCCTCAAAAGTGTTTCTGAGGGATGCATTTGGAGACCATTGATGAATAGATAAACACAATAAAACAATGAAATATTATTCAGCCATGAATACAGATGAAGTACTGCTATCTGCCACAATTTAAATAAAAATTGAAAATATTATGTTAAGTGGAAAAAGCCAATCACAGCCACCTATGATCTCATTCATATTAAAAGTCAAGAATTTTTTTATACAACTTAATATAAATTTATTATAGAATTTTATTGAGGTTTTATAGGGAAAAATCTCCTTTTCTCTTTAGATAAAGTCACTTGAAGAGCCCGTGAGTATTGTCCCAGGAGCACAGTGATTTTAATAATATGAAGGGAATCAGTGTCTAGAAAATCACACAGAGTAAGAGGACTGATTTGGCCATCTGAGAATTGGAGTGCTTTTTTCTGTTTTGTTAGGAAATAAATACCTTTAGTCATTTATTCCAGTGTGAGCTCAATTTCCTTTTACAATCAGCTGAAAGCAAGAATTTAGTTTCAACTTAGTGTTGCTGTCCTCTGGCTATTCTCTATGATTAACCTCTAATTCTGTTCTGCTTAATAGCATACTATTCTTAACAAAGTCTTCTCCTTGCAATGTTCTGGGCCCTGGGACATCTTACCCAGCTGCAGAAATCCTCATTTCCTAGGTAAAAGTCACTCCCTCAGGAATGTTCTGAACATATCCATGGTGATGATTTTGCTCAAGTCTTCCTCTATCGTCACACTATAAAAAAGTATGCTTTCGTGATTTTCCTTAGTGTTTTATCTATGAATATTCTTCTACCTTCATTTTGCCATTGAAGTTAAAGGAGTCACCAAAACTAGAAAAAATAACTATTTGAAAGTCAATATTATGTTCCTGCAATACTGCCTGCTAATTTGTAGGAGCCAAGAAAATGTTTATTGAATGAATGAATAAATAACTTTAAGTGAAATGAACAGAATTGAGACTAAGTTAATTTAGAGTGTTATATCCAAAAAAGTGCTTTGAATCAAGCAAAAGAATTATTAATGACTTATGAGAAAAAATGTTGAAGTTTGTAAAATTTGTTACGTTTGGGATAAATTAACCTAAAGATACACTAGAGCAACCCAAAATGGGGCCCATTTGACATTATTCTGGATTCCCATCATCACTTACATGAAAATTTTCATAGAATCAAGACACCTTAATGTTTTGCAAATATACAGTGAGATTGTCTTCAAATTATTTGTGTTAGGAACCTTCTTATGTAGCACCATTTTTTATTTCCAAATATAATAACGCACCAACAGAAAGTAAGCACTAAATCTACACCATAAATTGGAAAGGCCTTGGAGAGTACTTCTGTTGTTAGCTGGTGCCATTGTGGTCATTGATACTCTGCTGATGTAGATGTCCAATTCCATAGGAATCTTGATCAACAGTGTGATGGAGTTTGCTGCTGCTCTGAAGCTATTCCTATTGCTGTCTGTTTCACTCTTGGAACATTCAATAAGCAGATCTATGCAGTCTCCAGCAGCCACATCTTCTGGTGGATACTGATGCACTGCTGACCACCAGCCTCCACGGGGCTTCTTATATTAACCCGCCTATTTTTGCCATGTGTAGCACATTCCTCTTTGCACTATGGGGACATTGTCATTCCATCCAATAAAAATGGAATTTAGTAGGTCTGATCCAGTACATACTGGCTCTGGGAGTCCTGTTCGGGTCTGGTGCTTCCTACTCTGAACACTCAAGGGAGGTCAGGCTGACTAGTACTTCTACAGAGATAATGAAGAGATTGGAAAGAAGCTGAGGTTATGAGTTGATCTGGAATAGGCAGGTCCCACTGTGAATGTTCAACAGCTACTATTTCCCTACTGAAGACCAGAGCTGCAGCTCTTATTCCTCAGGCCACTGAGTGCAGAGGGTCCAACCCTGAATCATTTTGAGCTGTATTCCCATAGGCTCTTAAGCATAGTGGCAATAAGACTGAAAGAAAATAATTATCATTTTTTTTAAAACAAACAATCCAAAAAGCAACAGAAAACAGATTCACTAAAAATTGATAATTATATATTACATATTGAATTAAAACAAAGATTTATTTAAAGGTCAATAGGCCCCAAATCACTAGTTGCATGTTTAAAAAAAATAGATAACTTTTATGACAATGCATTCTAAGTGTATTTTTTTTACAGTTTGTTTAGTGGTTTCATTCTATTGATGAATTGAAAATCTTTCTAGAATTAATCTATACTGAAATATCAAAATTTAATATTGATACACATACAAGAGTGATTATTTATTTTGATTGATACCTACTATGCAAACTTATCCAGCAGACAGTCGACTCCAGAATTGATAGCTAATTATGGAGTCATGGAATAGTACTGTGTAATACAAATATTTAATCTTTCAAAAGTGAGGAAAATGTGATAGAAACTTAACATCTTTAAGATGCTTGAATTTTCCATTCATTTATATTAGAATTTAAAATGTGTATGTGTATAAATAGAGAGAAACATTACTGCCTGCCAAGCAAATCTCACCCACAACCTCCTTTCGTAGTTACCCAACTTAATGACTTTACAAATACAAATGTCTGAAAAACATAATCAAATAAGATTAATATAAGATTGATATATTTAACACAAGAAAATATTATTTCATTAGAACATAGCCATATCTGCTGCTCTCCAGAGTGTTTAGGGTAGTTGCATTTGTGGCAGAGTTGACCAGTTTGACATAGATTGTATATTCTACCAAGCTGAAGATATCTACTATCTCTCTAAAATAAAGTATCCTGAACCTTATTTCAGGAAAATGTAAATTATATACCACAATTTCCAACAAACTTTTATAGATTGTATTACTTGGGATCTACTATACTTTGACACCAACATTATTCGTGATGGTATCTTAGAAAAGTGAGAAATCTTACCCTAAAGTATGTATCTTTAGGGGAAAACCTAATTCTCCTGCTATGCAGGTAATAGTGTTTTAGAATAGGGAATTTGGGAACTGCCTTGTTTGAATTTTGGGGAGAAAGAAAGAAGGTTGAGTGTAGGAATTGTTGATAGATCAGATTGTGTGACCAAGTTATAAACCTTGAGCTTTCAGACCTTTCCTAAGAATCAACGCTGAAATTCATCATTATAATTAAATAAAACAAAGCACCACACACTCTGATCATCTAACAATCTTATTTTGAACTACCTTGCAAAAATATGTATTTCACTGTGTTTTTAATAGCAGATGGACCTCATGAGGGAGATTGGTTGGATGACAGGTAAGTTGTTTACCTAAAAGCTCTTTATTTTCTGCCTATTCTACCCGTTGAAATGATGTCATCCTGCAGAGCTGATAAGAAATGCTTTTATTATTCAGACTTCAAATTTCTGTCTTTAGTTGACTTTTAAAGTAAAAAATTCCCAGCACTGTAAAGTTATTGTTACATTCTAGAGGATTGCAGAGGAACTAACAAGAGGCAGGAGTCTATTATGACAGAAATATACTTCTGTTATTCGAGTCAGGTTCCAAATTTGTAAAAGTCAAATTCAAGGAAGTCCATTTTCACCACCATTGATTTTCACTGAAGGCAGACTCTTCTCACCTCATTGATTTTGATTCTGATTGAGGCATGTTCATCTGGTCGGTCAGTATTTAGGAGCTTGTTCATTTTTGAT
This sequence comes from Hystrix cristata, assembly GCA_004026905.1. NCBI lineage: Eukaryota > Metazoa > Chordata > Mammalia > Rodentia > Hystricidae > Hystrix > Hystrix cristata. The sequence continues at coordinate 53,820 of PVJO010002299.1, forward strand.
GGGTTAATTTGCTTAGGATCACTGATCAGTTGCCCAGATTCAGAGCTGCTGTTATTTAATACTAACCCAGACTACAAAGGAAGAAACTTAAGGAGCTACTTAATTGACTAGCATTTAATTTCCTAAAGCATTTTCACATTCTAAATGATTGCGTATTTGTATTTAATTGCGATATTGTGATCATTTGAACAAAGAGATATTGCAAGGTTATATCCAACTTACACATGTGTTATTCATGCTACAGTTCATGTAGAAAGCAGAAATCTACTAGAACAAAATGACTTCTACAAAAATAAAATTTACAAAAGTTACAAAACAGTGGGCCATCATGAATACCTGAAAAAGAAAAAAGAAGTTGTAAAATCAGTTATAGGCAAGAGTACTTAAATAAATATCCAAGTCTGAAACTATGGGATTCTATTTTCACCATTACCATCATAAAACAACTTCTCTACTCATTGCATTTATAACCTATCAAATAGTTTCTACTTACACAGAACCTTATAACTGTGAATATTAATATGCAACACACAGGAGAGTATCCGGCTTGTATCTGTGATAATAGTTATCATTTTCAGACACATTTATGAGTTTTCCTTTCACTAATTTTTATCTTGGAAGTTTTCATTGTTCTGTTAGTCGAGTTTTAGAGCAAATACTTGCTTTTTTATAACTTTTATCTGAATTCTTCAGGATTTTATCTTTTTTTTTTTTTTTAGTTTTACTTTTGTTTTATTAGAAAGGTTTAGGAATGTAATTATGACAGGAAGACATGGAAATATACTGTTTATGGTTTTAAAGGAAACTCATCTAAAAACAGCGAAAATCTATGAAAGCTATTGTTTGTATAAATCAGTTGAATTTTTTTTTTTAAATCGTCTAACAATTCTATTTAACATTTCTGATTCTTTGTCAGTCTGGTGGAACATTTCTCATCTAGCTTCCCTTTTTATAAATCTTGTAAGGGGTTTGGAGTGAATGTTGAATAAAGAATTTGATCTTTTTAACCATACCAATCTCCTTCAATTAGCTTTTGTCTCATAAATTGTAAATGATTTAGAATCACTATGGTTGCCTAGCAAGCACAAGGCCCTGAGTTCGATCGCCAGTACCTCCCCCTAAAAAAACGGCTGGTCTGGAGTGTCAAGTTCATACAGGGGATGCTTCAGAATTAAAGTGGTAAAATTTCCATGGGGCCAGATCATAGAAAGCCTTGAATAGAATCTCTATGGTAATATTTCTGAAATTTATTTTTTAATTCGCACCTTAGCAGTGAAACCTACAGTGCTGCTGTTTATGATATCAGCAGTGATTCATAATACTGTAATCATACACTGGAGTGACTGTTTTTATTTTTAGTCTACTTTGACATCAAACTTGTATGCCAAAAGTAAACTCTAAAATGTGAAATTGATTATGTGGTGAGAAAAATGATCTATCAGCCAATACACATTTGAAAACTTATGTCGTCACTAGTATGACACTAGTTTTTTGGTGGAATGTTTCAAAATTTCTAGAACATTCAGAACTTCAAATCAACTACTACTTTATTTTACTTATGCTAAATCCAGAAAGCAAGAGCTTTGGTTTTGTTATCTCTTTTATTTATCTGAGAAGGCATATATGAATACCTTTTATGTACAGAGAAGGTTATCAGCTTTAATTTAGAGTATTTAAAAACCATATATGTAGAGGAATATGTGCAGATAGAAAAAGAGTGAATATTTTGGTTATAAGGATTATCACAAAGTTATGTAAAATCAATAATCAGATAAGAATTTCAACAATTAATATTCCTGGAGATGAGGTCAGTAAGGGCAATATTTTTGGCATATATCACAAGACAAGCATTCAGTCTTATTCTAAATAAACAGAAAATCGCTGAAAGATTATAATTGTCACAATTTCAGTTAACACAAATACATTGCTTGAAATGGTCTGTTAAAAAAAAAAAGTCAAGGTGATTTTAGATTCCTCTCAAACTCTACATCCATTCATTGAGGAAATCCAGTTCATACCTTTGAACTAATATAGCAAGGAAACAACCCCTTATTTCCTTTGCTACCATTTGGATTCCAACCATGAAGGTCTCTTAATCCAGGCTATTTCACTAGTCATTAAAGGTGTTTCCTTGTTTTTGAAAATTTTTTCCTTCAAATAATATTTGACAAGTTTTGCTCACCAAGTTTCCCTTACAAAGCTTGTACAATTGCTTATACTGCCATCACTGCCGTCATCTTTGTGCAAGCAATGTGTACGCACTGTAAAGTATTCTTGAACTTACTCTAAACAGAATTTCATCCCAACCACTGAAGGAGATCATTGTCAAGGTAAACAATAGCTTTGATTTTACAAAATGCAATGCTTACTTTTTAGACATCTTCTTACTTAGCATTTAGGGCATTTAACATGGTTTATCGTTAGTTTCCTCTAGAAATACTATCTTCAACTTGGACATCAAGACATCATGCTTATTATTTTGGTTTCTTTCTTTCTTTTTTAGGTCATCTTTTCTAAGTGCCCTTTACAAGGTCTTCTTTTATTGTTCTGGGTTCTAAATCTCTTAGTGTTCAGTATATCAATCTTGAGAGTTAGTATTTCTCAATCTATTACTTCCCAAATAAACACATTCAATCCTATTGCTTTAATAGATTCTGCACCAGTCATAATCCACAAAGACAAAATTATGAAGTCTCAACTTAAAATTGTAAAATGATGAAAGGTAAAAATTATAAAATCTGAAGCCCCCAACAGTCTAAAGTACCCAAATTCACACTCTAGATTCAAGCCCCAAGTGTTGAAGTCCTGAAAGCTGAAATCTCCCAAACTGCAATTCCTATTCTTATAAAAGCTATTAAGAGAAAAAGAAAGATGAATTTTGAGTAAAAGATTGGCTATACTATGCAGCACTAAGGAAAACTTAGCTTTAAAATGGTGTCATTTGTCTGCATTGACCTTCTTTCCAGCTCATGAAATTTCAGGAGGTTTTAATGACTGAAAGCTACATTTGCCTGAAGAAGCCAGAAAACTTACTGATTAGCTAAAAATAATTACGTGCACAGTAGGACAAAAACACATGTATTTCTTTTCCATCACTAGTGTACTTTCCACCAAATCTGTGTTCCACAAGGTATGCTAGAAAAATGTCCTATATGCTTAAATTAAAAAAATATATATATTAGGTTAAAAGATTCATTGCCATTAGTCACTCTCAAAGTACTCCCTCTCACTTTAAACACACGTATCCCACTTTTCTTGCCACTCTCTGAAGCACACCTGGAAATCCTCTTTCATGAGTGTCTTTAATTGTACATTTGTGGCTTCCTTAATACGCTGAATCAATTCAAAATGTTTACATTTGATGGTCATTTTGACTTTGGGGAATAGTCAAAAGTTGCAGTGTGCCAGATCCAGTGAATAAGATGGTTGAGGACACACCATGATATTAATACGAGCCTACCTTTCCATTGGATGGCACTCAGCAGCAGGATTCACCATGTTTTGTTTTTTTTTTTTGTTTTTTTTTTTTTATCATACCACCTAAAGATACTCATGAAAGAAGACTTCTAGAACTGCTTCAGAAAGTTGCAGTAACAGTGAGGTAAGTGTGCTCAAAGTGAGGCAGAGTATTTTGAGGATTAATTGCAATGTGTCTTTTAACTATAATGTTTTCTTTAAAAAATAAACAATCACTATACATTTCACTCAGCCCTTATAAATATAAGTTCATTTGGAATGGACCACTGCGAACCCCAAACATAGAAGCACAATACAGAAGATCAGAAAATTTAGTAGAGAATGTTCATGTCAGTGTACACAGAATCACAGAATTTCAAAAATGCAGTACCACCTATAAAATAAGTATGAGTATTGTTATGGTTTAAATCAAGAATGTAACAAGACCGTGGACATGAACCAATTACCCACAGTGAATATAATCATTATATTTTGCAAACATGAAATAGAAATATACCAATGATAATACAAATCCGGAAACGGTATCTAGAGACAGAGGGAGGGAGGTGGGTGGAGATAAGGGGAATAAAAAGTCAAATATATGAAGTACATGTTCCTACTTCCCAAGACCAATGTAAATATCATGAACTTCAAACATGTACTAATAAAAAATAAATGTAAAAAATTATCAAATAAGCCTGAATGTTAAAGAAAAAGTATATTTGTTTCATTACTGCTATTTTTCTCTTAATTCACCAAAAAGTGTACAAGAACAAGACTGGTTGTTTATTTGTCAAAAATAAAGTATGGTGCATATGACACTAAACTATATATTCTGGAAAACAAATACCTAGATCGTTAAGAAAGGTGATAACTATTAGTAGAGTTTTTCTTCAATTTTCTATTAGAATTCTTAATTTCTATTATATCGGAAATTTACTATTTATATACTCTTATTCCCATTAATGCACTTGAATTCATCTTCTGAATTCATAGGACCCTGTTAAGTCTGCATTGCAGAACATTTAGTGATGCAACCTTTTCCAGCAATTAATTGACTGACTGTGGGTATATCTCCATATGTGTGTATATGAAATAGTTAGTGTGTTTAAAAGTAATGGAGAATGCAAGATGGAGGGAAATGTGTGTACAAAATTAGTGTGGTTTCTCTGGAAATTATTTTAATTTTTAAAGATGTCAAATTGGAAATAATTCAGGAATACTAACATTAGAAGAGTGATTCTATTTATTATTGATAATTTTTCGTTGCCCTGTTATATTTTCTTTGTTTGTATAGATATGTTAAAGAAATGTGAAGGTTTCATAATTGCACCAGTGCTTTTCTGCAAAGCATAATGTTTGTATTTATTTTGCAAAAAGACCCATGCCTGCTGTTTTACAATAGCACCACATGGTGACCACCTTCTTCTCATGAACACTTCCAGGCCTTGCAGCCTTTGGAATATGAGCCAAGTTCTAGGTCACTGATCTCCTGTTGCTTTATTCTGCTCTTGCTGGCACTGATTTTATTTCTGACTAGGCAAGTGCTATTCAAAAAAACAACAAAGTCCTTGCCTAGAGGATTTAACCCAGATGAACCCAGTTGTGTGTATCTTTTTCACAGGGCCATCAAACTCTTTTTGACCTTTTGTAATTTGGTACCTGGTTTTCACGTAAGTTTAGGGTGGTTTATACTCTGTGTGCACTAGTGGATTTTGAAATATGTTGAGAATACATAATTTTAAATCATAGTGGTATAAATGTATGTAGGTAGATAATGTGATCAATGTTTTGAATATACACTTATATATGGCGAGAAAATGAAAATGGAAAACACCACTGCGAAAATTACTAAAACAAAATACTTTCTTGGAGTACTAATCATACTGAGAATAACATATAGATAAAGAAAATGTTCATTATGTCAAAATCATTATAAAGACTATTTTTTTGCCTGAATCTATACGAATTGAATATTTTAAAAATTTGTCACATGTAAATTTTTTCTTATATTTCTATGAAAAACTCAGAAAATAGCACATACCATATATATCCAGATTGGTAAGGAATTTTTCTGTTTTTGACTATATATTAGAAAGTAAATTTGAGGTAGAAAATAAAGGCACCTGGTGATGAAGGAAACTTACTTGTGTAGCCAATTTTCAGTAATTGTTCATGTCCTATCAAAATAATCTATTGACATTATATTTTCCTTACAGATTTTATAATAAAATTAATTAATAATCCCTTTTAGTATGATAAAAATAAATGTTAGAAAATTTTAGATAAGATGCTTATTTTCATAAACTGCAGTGGACATAGATAATGGAAATGGAAAGCTATTTTACATAGAAGAGCATACTAATAATATTAACTAAAATTATTTTCAGTAGAAATCACTAGGTGCAGATATGATTTCAAGAGCAGTTGTATAATTAGACATTAGTAAAAGCTTATCAGTTTACTTAAGGAGTAGATTAGACTCAAAGTAATTGCTCTTTTTGCAAAGAAGATCAGTATTTGATATAAAAGGAGACTGCAGATAGGAATTTTTGGAGCATCCATAAATATCTGGGACATTTGTGATTTCTGTTTTCCTTGCAACAATATAAATATTAATGACAATTGACATGCACAGAGTACTCTCTTTTTATCGATTGCATCACATTTGGTATCAGATCTAGTAGCAAATACTTTCAGGTACACTATCTCATCAAGCAAGCACTAGACAGCAGGGTGTTGCAATACCGTGCATACCACCGCACATTCTCCATTAACTTGTCCTTGTGCTGATAGACACCAAACATATGACTTAAGATAAATGCTAAAGACTTTCAGCTGATAATGCTGAGAACAGTGTACAGATGGTACTGACAGCAATTATGTGAAATATATGTTGCCTAGCACAAATTTTTAAAAAGTCAGAAAAACTAGTGAACTATTTTTATCTAACACATTTTTGTCATAACTAAAATACATAAAATAGAATAGGATCTTAGTAAAATTTAGAAGACAAGTGAGTGACCATTTAAGTTATCCTACTTCTTCAGGATGGATGTTTTAGGGTTATAGCAATAATTATAAAACCAGGGGCAAACATTCTAACATCAAACATTAAATGTATCTTTTTAATGGCTATACTTGTTATGTATTGACAAGTAGTAATTTTTTTCCATTAAAATAAAAATAGACGGTGGAACACAACCTTATATACTTCAATCAGAAATGGTTTGAAAGTTTCCAAAGAGGATGAAAATTGCCATGAACACTTTGACAGCCAATTCCCATGGTGCGATGACTATCAAAAGGGAACAGAGTAGCTAGACTACATCAAGATTGAATTTTCCATCGGTAACGCACTTGTAGTCCTGTCCTATTTTACAGAACTTTCTCAGCTGAAAAACAAATTTGGTAATGTTCTCAAGACAGCAGATTTAAATCAAAAATCTCACAAAAGGCTACAAGTTTTACCAACTTCTTGGTGGAAATTTTATTATAAAATTTAACTTATTTAAAAGCTTGGGATTTAAAACTAAACTGGGAAAATACTGTCAAAATTAAAGAAGAAAAATGAATCACAGAACACTATCTCTTCATTGAAAGCAATATATCAAGGAAAACATTTCAGAGCCCCTCTGCAGAGGGTATGAATGATGAATTTTAGAAATGACAGGTTCAAAGATTTCAATATCGACTCACTACAGATTTTCAACATATTTTTCCTTCCTTGGTCCTCAACCCAGCTATATAAGTCTAGTAAACATCAATTACAAACTTGGAAAGAAATACTCTTCCATTATTTTTATAGCAAGAATACAAGGAGACAGAAGATTCAAGAAACATTTTACTGAATATTTCTGGGCCATAATTTCCTTAACAAATGAAAACATTTGTATTACTGGGCTGTATCTTTCTTTCTCCCACCCCTCTTCTCTTCTCTTCTCTCCTCCTTTTCCCCTTCCCTCGTTTCCCTTCTCCTCCCTCCTCCCTTCCCCACTTCCTCCTGACTCTTTAAAATATTTTTCAAGATTCACATTATATTTGTGAAAGTACTTACTGTGTTATTATGTAAATAATACATGTTCATGAAATTGCTGTCAAATCTATGTACACTTTTAAATGAACTAATATTCAGAATATTTCATTGGGTTCTTGTCTAATTTTTAATAAGTTGTGTATGTTACCATTAAAGGTCTTTAACAGACACATTTCACAAATGTTTCCTACCAGTCTAAAGCATATCTTTTCACTTCTTCAACACTGCTTTTAGAAAATATCATCAGGGCTGTACAAGTAAATGGTTAACTACCGCTCTCCCAGGCAAATCTACTGCAATTAATGAAGTAGAATTTACATCCGCCATTTTTTTTCTAGATTTCGTTTATATGTTTTATGGATTTTCCTTATACCTGTGTTATATTTTTTTACTTCATTACTGCCTTCCTTTTAGTTAAATCCATGTTTTACTGCAACATTTAATTCCCCTTTTTCTTAGTGTTTTCCCGAGAGTTTTTAGTTAGCCTCTTAACATATAACATCCATTTCTACTAACAACAACTTACTTCATATAGTGTATGAAAAATTTTCTCAACTATCATGTCATCCCCTCCCACTTTCTTTTGTGTTACTTTGACTATACAAATTGTATCTTTCTATACTATAAGCTTATGAACTTAATTTTATCATTAATTTATAACATTTTCCTTTAAATTAGAAGAAAAGTCCTACAACCACATATATATTTGTTCTGCTTGGGCATGTAATAATCTTTGCCAGTCTCTTTGTGTGCATTTTTTGTGTGCTTTTGGGTTATCCTCTAGCATTTTCATTTGACCCCAAGAGACATCGTTTAGTGTGCTCATTGGGCAGGTCTGCTAGTTAGGAATTCTCTGTTTTTGTTTTTCTAAGAATGCTTTTGTTTATTCTTTTATGAGAAATAAAAGTGGTGGCACTCTTGTCTGACAAGTTTTTTTCTCTTAGAAGCTTAAATGTGTCATCCCACTGCCGGCTGGCCTAATAATTGTGTAGTATTGACTTATCGAAAATTTCCTGACTCTTCTGCCAATACAAATCTGTTGTTCAACTCTTATACTGAATGCTTTGTCTCATTTATTATAATTTCTACTCCATGATTTCTATTTAGTTCCCTTTTAATGATAATTTGATCTCTTTCATGGTATTATCTATTTTGCTAAATGTCATTCTCACTCTTTCTTTTAATTCTTTCAAAATGTTTTTCGGGAGCATTTACTATTGAATGTCTTTGGTATTTTTGTTTTTTGTTTTGCCAAAATCTGAATATTTAAATAGCAGTGTCATTAATAGATGAATCAGAGCTTGCTGTCTGCTAAGTTTCTAGGCGCCGCCATTTGTTTAGGGACAGTTGTGGACTAATTCTGTAAAGCCTATATTCTTTTGTGTATGAGGGCATTAACGTCTTGCCCTTGTTCTCAACTTAATAGCTAGTGATGGGACTGAAGTTTCCTTAAATTCCTTGACTTGGTATGTCTTGCAGTCTTTCACAAGGGCCTCTATGCACCTGTGTGATGGAGCGACTCTAGGGCTCCAACAGAAGCAACTCCACAATGACCTTTCCTTCTTACCTGGAAAAGACTAAAGGTCGGTCTGAGTTGCAATATTAGTGTTGCCTCCTCCTGTTCCCTGTCCTTAAACACAGCCTGGCACACAGGTGTGTATTCCACATCCCCAGGGATATGTGAGAGCTTTAAAAGTTCCTTGTGAATTATCTCTATACTTCCTTTTTCCTTTTAAGTCTCTTTGGTCAACTTCTTGTTTGCCTCCAATGATATTTCCTCCTCAAGCATCTACAATTTTAAACAACTTTCTTGGTTTCTTAAAATATTTATCTCACGGAGAGTGCTGTTCTCACAAAGTAGCATCTAAGTCACGTCAAATAAAGCTTCAGGGAGATGTCAGACAGGTCAAATAGTAAACTTTTATGAACTTTACACATTTTGGGATGTGCCGGTCACATTCTGCTTTCTGACAGTGAATAGCAGGCTATCGGCCGCCATAGCCAACATGAAAATAATGTAGCCGACATGAAACTCGGTTGTTAAGGATGTGGCTGGTAAGAGGCTGATGAGACCAGGGCAAGTTAAAACACCAGCAATCTCACTGTTCTCTTCTAATTTCATCTGTGTTGGTTGAGTAAAGACTCTAGGAACATTTATAAACCTTTTATTAATCTACAGAATTCTGGAAAATTTGATTCAGACATATTTACCAACAATCATGTGGTTTTAATGAAGCTCTATATTTTTGAAAGTTTTCAGTATGACCTTCTAAAGATGTTTCTCGTCCTAATATTTTCATTACCATTTCATTTTTAATTTCTTACTTTATTAAAATTAGGGCTGGGGATTGAGCTCAGTGGTTAGAGTGCTTGCCTTGCAAGCACAAGACCCTGAGTTCAATCCCCAGCACCAAAAAAAGAAAAAAAACTATTAAAATTAACTATTCCATCTAAAAACAACAAAATCTGCTCCCATTTAAAATTATAGTGAAAGGAATTAAAATTTAAATCATGTGACCTACTAGTTATACTAATCTCAAATGCCTTAGTACTGATACTATTTTCATTAAAAAACTAATTCTAGTGATATTTTATAATGTGCTAAATTAAGAAATTATTTTACATATAAAAGTAATTAGGATTATAAATCATGCCTGTTGTTGAATGCTGAAAATATGAGAAGCACTGTGCTAATCCCTTAATTCTAATATATTCAGCAAACATTTGACATACATGGCTTTGGATCTGATGATGCTTACATTGTTGTGGAGGGGGTAAACAAGTGCTGGGCTAGTGGAACAGATACTAATTTATACTATTGTCAGGAAAGATCTCTTTCAATTATTATCAATTTAAATGACACCTGAAGAACAGAGTATCCACAGCCACATTGCACATATCAGAGACAGAACATTCCACATAACCAATCAAGTAAAAATGCCCCAAGTCAACAAACACTTAGCTATATTTACAAAACAGGAAGCCCTTTGTGGCTGGTCCTTAGTGAAAAACAAAGAAGGTAGTGACTACAGAGAAGTAGGAAATTATAAATCCTGTTAGACAATAAAATAGGCCTGATTTTTTTAAATTTTATTTTAGTGGTACATTTTAGGTATACATAATGATAGCATTCATCATAGGGAATTTGCACCTGTACATGATATATTTTGCTGCTTTTTTCCCCATTCCCCTCCCCTCCCTTCAGCCCCTCTTTCCCTCCTTATTTACAAAACTTTTGTTTCCATTTTTTTCCTTCTATTCTTTTTTTCTTGCCTCTCTGTTCCTTTAACCCTCCCCTCTCCCCTGTTTGCCTTCCCATTTGAACAGTTCCTTCCCTTTCCTAATATAATACATTTTAGTTCCTATTTACACTTTTAGTTTCTTACACGGGAGAAACAATGTGGTATTTATGGCAGAAATATACTATTACCTGGTTACATTTTACATGAATGTTTTTGGCTACTTTGTAGTAAATGTTTTATAAAGAGTTAACAATGGAAAGAGTAATCAAATTAGAAGGCTGTTGTAATATGCAGCTTATCAAATTTCTCTATGTTGATTGTGATTGTTGAAAAACTAGATATATTATGTAGATACCCAGGTAATATTAAGATAAGATATATCTACAAAAACATTGAATGTTGAAAAGTCAAATTTTTAGATTTTCACCTGAGCAGCTGAATGTATATTGTTGACAATGTAAGAAGTCATTTAAGTAGGAACACAAATTAGTTTAGAAAGTGCAAATCAAGTCTTTGACAATATTAAATTTGAGGTACCTGAATAACACAAGCTAGGGGAAGTCCTGTGCAGAATCAAAACCAACAGTGTTTTTTGTGTGTGTGTGTGTGTGTGTGTGTTTTTTACAAATAATTAATAATTTTAAAATGGTGACGGCATAGTGTTACACCAAGGATGGGAGCAGTCTAACACTAGGTGATACAGGACTGCATGCCAAGCATGAAATAAACAGCCAGGAAGAAATTCACCGGCTAGGTGGGTGGATATGCCTTAGGTTCCAAGCCGAAACAAAGTCCCCCCATTCCAGGTTCACTACTCTCACAGGATCGAGGTTATCTACTTATAATGCTATTAATGCTCGATGAGAGTTGTAAAACATTTTACAACATGACTGGATGGGAGGTAAGACGCAGCTCAGTGGTAGAATGCTTACCCAGCATGTGTAAGCATGAGTTGATTTTCCAGCACCACAAAAAAATGTGGATAAAGGTATTGAGAGGCTGAGAGATTTGAAAATGTAAAGATGAGGGAGTTGATAAAGTAAGGCATCTATGTCCTAAGGAAAAATGAAAACCAATACACTAGCTCGAAGTGTGTTTTTGTTTGTACGTATGAGTGGTCCGTAGATTAAGGCAGACAGAGATTTAAGGATCTAGGAGAATGTCTGAAAGGGTCATCTGAGGGTGTGAGAGCATACCCAGAGAAGTAGAGTGGTCACATAGGACACTGCTGGGTTCCCTTTGAGATTGACGGCAATTATTTTAAACTGAAAGCAGTCAGCACCTTTCTAAGTCTTTGTCTAGCCTACTGCAGCTTCTTTACAAGTGCAGTCCTTCAAGTAGATTACTTCAAGGAGTGTAGCAGAGGAAAGCAGGCCAAGGGATTGAGGCTGGATGCAAGGAAGTGCTGATCATTATTGGTCACGGAAATGTAACTGGGTAAGAAGGGTTGTGCAGTGAGAGTAGGGGCCATGATTAATGGACTAACAATACAGGTAGTGGTTGGAGATGATGGTAAGGAGAAAGAGTTGGGAAAATGGGAATTTCTGCAGGACAAGGGAGAAATAGTTTGGAAATGGCATTGTAGAGAAGGATTGCTGTTGCTATATCAAAGCCTTTAATGAAGATGTCACATTTCAGAAGGTACATTGGAAAAATGTGCTGAAAAGAACTGAAAACTGAGCCCAATGTATGCATATTTGAGCCCTCATATGTCTTGAAGATGATGAATAGTCATGCCAGTGATGATGATGGATGGGGCAGTGGGAATTTCTGGTAGTATCTACTTTAAATGGAGATGGGATGCAGAGAATAACTTGTTGGGTCTGTTGCAGGCTCGAAGGGTGAGTTCAACCTAAAAGTCTCAAGGTGTCTGGTTACAGTCTTTTTTGAAGTACATAGTGAGTGCCAAGGTAGGGATTTAATCAGAGTCCTCCTTTATTGCATTGACCTTCAACGATCCAACAGCTGAGAGATGCAGGCGTGGAACACAGGTATATATGCAGACTGGCAGTTTTAAATCTGTATACTGAAATAGCCACACAGCTTCAGGAAGTAAACTGGATTTGTCCTGTATTTTTTTTTTTTTTTGCAGAAATATAGAATGGATTAGAAGACATTAGAAAATCTTATCCAAGGGTATTCCTCAATTGGTATCAAACCCAGGATTCAAAATTGTGTCTCCTCTAACCATCACTCAAACTATATCTCTTCAGATCTTGTGTTTTGACCTAGAGAGCAATGCCAGTGGGTGGAAAAACAAGACATGACTACTATGTCTGCCTTTTCTAGACAACTGAAACAGTGTCAGTTGATGAGAATCGAATTTCCTAGTTGTACAGTCAGTGAGTGGCCCTGCCAGGACTTCAGCACATTGCCATGGCCTTTAGAGTCAAGTGGCCTTTCAGAATTCTAAATAAAGAGTATCTCATGAGCAGACCCCTTGTTAAAGTGCTGCTTGTTTTTCTGAATTTAAAAGTCTATGAGTTTAAATGTTTAGTTCAAACCAGAAAGGAGGAAACTGTCTACTCATGAATACTTTTGTCTTCTAACAGAATAGAAAGAAAAGGATGAAATGAAAAAAGCTCTCTTAGATCCCAGAGGGTTCGTCTGAGTATAAAAATGCTGCAGTGACTGGATATGTTTTATATATTGTAGCATTTTAAGATCTTGGGAGTATTACAAGTAAATGATTTAACTACTTTCAGCTGTCCTGTAAGTTGCTCATAATCACTGATTCTGCTTTTCAGATGAGGATAATAAAGTGCTCAATATAGCTCTCTCGACTGCAGCGGCAGTGCTGACTCTTCAGTCTGAGACGTTCGGTCGCACAGGATATCTTCACATCCAAGCGAGGCAAAAATTTTCTAAAAATTTTTGAAGTAATAAAGTCCATGCAGTGGTTGTCTAGTATGTCTTTGATTTCATATTTTGTTAGCCCAAAGTGCTGAGTCTTTCAAAACTTAGATTTAATCAAATTTATTGTGACATCCATGGCTTTTGACTTCAATAATTCTGGAAAGAATGGTCGTTTTCTTCAATTTGGCAGTGTATTTTCATAGGCCTGATCTACAAACTAATTCTGATATTTTCAGATTAAAATGCATGCCATTGGAATATATATAAAAATACACAGTAATATTCACGTATATACATATACATATATACATACATAGAGCATATAAAATAATACACATGTGGTTTATTACCATAGCCAATATTTTATGACTTTTTATTTTAATATACTAAATTTGAAACTTTACTTGATATGAACACTTTACTTGATATGAACACTTACAATAAAAATACCAAAAGAATGAAACATTAGCACAAAATCATTATCCTTGAAATCATTTTAAATTGAAAAATAATACATGTATTAATGGAAATTAAAGTGTTAACAGGCACAAAGCATTAACTGCCCAACTGATAATCTTGCTCTTCATTTAATTACAAATATTTCTCACATACAAATATTTTTTGAAATATTTTGTTCATTATAAAAAATGTATTGGATTTTTATCTAACTAATGAGTATGTGTAAGTCTTCAAATTGGGTACTACGTAGCTCTTTATAAGCAAATTTATTTTTTAAGGTGAATATATTATATCTATTCACTTTAATTTTAGTTTCGCCACTGAAAGGATTATTACTCTTGCTAATTCAGATTTTAAAGTGATCTGTGAAATCATGTCCAACTATGCTACAAAATTCTTCTTTCCTTTTCATTTCTTCTATGATGGTATTTGTAAATAACTCTTCCCTTTGGTGAATATTCACATATTTAGAAACACTAACAAACATTATTTGGCAGTATTCCAATGATAGAGCATTTGAATTTTCTAAAAAGCTTACTGGCATTATTTGGACTTTTGCATCAATATTACATATTTAAGGACTTACTTTGTTTCCAAATCTTACATTGTAAAAAACACACAGAGGAGTTATTTAAAGTATTCTACTTATACAAATTTTGATATTTAGTGTATTTGAAAATACTATTCACCACTCACAGCAGAAAGGTCCACAAACATTTATGACAGTATCCATAAGCAAGGGTAATTCAGTAAATCCTATTTCTTCCTGTCTGTTGGGAAATGCTGACATTAACTTTTGATTTTATTATCATGCTTTTTTTTTTTTATGTTGCTGTGTTGAGGGCCTTGGCCTTTAACTTCATGGCAATGAATTTTTCCAAAGACTTAATATGTATTGTTAGATTTCATTTCTCATAGGATAATTTTAATCTCTTTCTAACTGTTTTGTTTTCATAACTACTTGGTTTGGACAAATTGCTGAGAAATAGCAATAAAGAGTTCCCCAAGGCAAGCATTATAAAATTTAAGGCCATTATATAAGTCAGATGTATTAATTATATAAAACATTCAGCCATAAATTGTATTTTTATTTTTCAATTAAAGATATTTAGGACTGGATCTTTTCAGTGTCTGTTGAATCTGAAATATTATAGAAAACTACCAAACAAATTGCTTTGAATAATTTAAATTCAATTAAAATACTATTTTGAGAGGACCCTTAGTAGGTGCTAAGTACTCTGAACCACTACCCATCCCTATTAGTGTTAAATTATATTTAATATGTCACCACTGGAAAACTATTTTTATAGAATGCATATTTATGTACTCTCAAAATTTGTGTGTTGAAACCGAAAGCCTTAGAAGGTGGCTTACTAGGAGGTGGAGCCTTTAGGAGATAATTAAGTCATTGAGTCATGAGGATGCAGTCTTCTTGTGGAACTGATGCCCGCACCAAAAAAGGATGAGACAAAGCCTCTCTCTCTCTGTCTGTCTCTTTCTGTCTGTCTCTCTCTCTCTGCATAAATCACTTAGGAAAGCCAGATGAGGACGTAACCAGGCCTCTATCAGGGGCCCAACAATCAAACCGATTCTCTCATCTTGGAATTCTAGCCTATATAGTGCAAGAAATAAATTTCCATTGCTTAAACCATCCAGTCTCAAGAATTTTGTTCCAGCAGACTAAACTAACATAACTGTAATTGATCACTTTTATCTCTGTTCCTTCATAGAGAAGCCTCACAAAGCAGTACTTACATCATCTCTATGCCTTCGCATATTTATTCTTTCCAAAATTGCATTATGATGTATTTTTTAAATATTACATATTTCTTACAATTGATACACTACAAAGTACAACCATCATACTACCTAAAAATAACCTTCATATTGAGTGAACCAAAGTTCAAATAAATTATAATACAAACTTTCAAATGAATAGACAGTTAAATAACTTGATAGATTGACAAAACGAACATTTTCTTTTTTTCTGGTTTTCATGATGCAAAATCAACACATAAAATTATAGACGTTTAAAGAGTATCACATAATATTTTGATATATGTATACATTATGAAATGATTATCACTAAGTAACATATCCGTCATCTCGCATAGTCACTGTGGTGGGTTTATTATTTTGGTCAGCTTGAACAGGAACGCCCAGCTGGACTGAGTTGCTGTGGTTCTGGACATAGAGAGTCCACCTGAGGATTGTTGCTGACACAACATAAAGGAAAATGGGAGCAGAAGATGAGGCTGGCTGTTTCCCAGGAGAAGCTCTGTTGAGGCTGGTTCTCCCAGAGGGAATTTAGCTGTTCTCCTCCCAGAAGGAGCTCAGGCCCTTGCTGTCATCGAGGATGACTGCTATTCGCTTCAGGGGAGCTCTGGTCTTCATCTCTGCTATGAGCATCGCATCCTGGTTCCAGTACAGATTTCTTCAGCCTTTTAGTGCAGAGACAGATGCACTTGGGACATTGCTGTGGGGTCCTAGCCCTTGAGTGCATCTTTTGGGTCTTCAGTGCACAGACAGACCTTCTGTACTCTTCCTGCATTTGGCATGTGTGTGTAAATGTTTTAATTTGTAAATGTCCTGTATTAAATCTGCTCTCTTGCAAACCATTGACTCTAGAAAGGTAACTACTGCAGACACCATTCTTAAATTCTCTCATTGCACAAAACTATAATATTTTAATGTCTATAGACTTTTTTTTACCAGTTCATAAAACAAAAACTTCCCTCAACGTCTAATTTAAAATGATAAATTGGGCTGGGTGTGGTGGCACACACCTATAATCCCAGCACCTGAGAGGTTGAGGCAAAAGGGTTGCCGGGCTACATAGTGAGTTCAAGGCTTGTAGTTTCCACTGAGCTACAAAGTGAGACCCTTTCTCAAAAAAAGAAAAAAATAAAGATAAATTGAATGTAGTGTTGTTCTTTCACAGAAACTTTAAATCTACTTTTTCACATATGTCATATATTTCATGTATTGTCTTCTGTCATGAAATTACTTGCTTCATACTTTCTTCTCAAAACTTCGTAGTTACTGTCCATATTATTTTGGATTTTCTAGAGGAACAGAATCAGTTATATCATTATGCAAAATGATTTGTTGGGCAGGCTTATAGGATCAGAGATGGAGAGTCCACAATGGCTGTTTGCACACTGGAGAGCTGATTGATCCAGGAATTTCTCAGCCCAAAAAGATGGAAGCTGCATAACAAGAAGGATCAAGGATGCAGGTCTAGTCCAAGGCCTAAGGCCCCCAACTTCACTGGAAAGTGGCCAGTGTGAGACTATGTGGGAATTCTGAAGAAACTGGCGCTCTCAATATATTTCCAAAGGCAAACGTAACAAAAGATACAACAGCTCAGGAAAACAAGGGGCTCTTTGACACAGGCACACTGCCTTCTTTTTCTTTTTACACCACCTAGGCTATAAGCCTCTCGGTTAGTGCCCCCCACAATCAGGGCATTTCCTCCTCCCCCTTGTTTGCTGGCCTACATGTCCATCATCCACAAACACACCCAGAACTGTGCTTTACTGATCTACTAGATATTTGTTAATCTATTTAAATCGATAGATCATGATTCATGGTCACATTATTACAATGCATTCTGCAGTGAGTAATGCTATGGAAAATATGCAACAAATTTTGTGTGCTTCATCTCTACATAATGTGGCTTTTCTTACCATGTTGTCCTCATGATTCTTTATTTTTTAAGAACAGTAAATTAGTTTGTATAATTTTTGTTTTGGAAACTTTTCTAAAAATGTATCTTTCATTGTTTTTCTATTTTATCTAGTGGCTTCTTCATAAATGCCAATGATGTGTCTCGAATATCCTTTTTAATATGTTTAGAATTTCTTACATAATTATTTGACATCTTAGTTCTGATTTGGTTGTCATGTCTTATCTACTATATAGTATTATCATTTGTTATAATCATTTGGATTTTATTTATAAAGTCTTTCATTTTGCATGTTACTACATTTCTTTTCTGCATTTTTTTTTCATTAGCACTGGCAGTTTTCTTCTCTCCTCCTTTTGTTGACTTGATTTATACATATTTTTTCTAAAAATTACAGGTCCTATTGTTTACCATGATTTGAAACCTTATAATGTTCATAATCTCATTGTGATGTTGGATCTCTTTTTCTCTCTTTGGGCTATTTTTTCCTCTAATAACACATTATTTATCTGTGTGCTGTTTTCCTAAACAGTAGCTATCTATAGTATCTGTTGTAATTTTATACGCATTTCTCTAGATAACATTATTTGTTGAAAAGTGGAAATATGGTATGCAGCATTAACTAGGCTGTTTGTTTGTTTTTGGTTTTGGTTTTTTTCTT
This sequence comes from Hystrix cristata, assembly GCA_004026905.1. Taxonomy (NCBI): domain Eukaryota; kingdom Metazoa; phylum Chordata; class Mammalia; order Rodentia; family Hystricidae; genus Hystrix; species Hystrix cristata. The sequence goes on from PVJO010002299.1 coordinate 72,218, forward strand.
TAGAAAGGGTCACTCCCCTTTGTGGTTTTCAAATGGTTAGGTAAATTCCTTGCTCTCTGTGACCTGGCTACTGACTTTCATAACTGTTTAATCAAAAGACACCTTGATAGGCTTTCTACTACTGCTCAATTTATTTTTAAAGAACTCTCTGTCATGCACAAGCTCTTAAGCATGGTTTAGCTTTTTACTTTCCTCCTTTATTTCAGTTCATATTTCGAAATGTTTACCCAAGACACTTCAGATTTATAATTTCATTCTATCTATGTTTTGGATTTTTAGTTTTAGTTTTAAGGGTTTTATAATTTTTGTGGGTACATGTTTGCAGTACTTTTGCAAAAGTTAAGAGCTGCAGTTTTATATTATTACGTTTTGCTTGTGTAAGATTGTGTGTTCATGCTCACTTTTATGGTGCTTTTCATCTATAGTGAAAAATGACAATGAAAAAAATTTTCACTTTTTTATCTTTTATAACAAAGATCCACAGTTACTCTTCTCCTTTCTGAAATTTCATTTGGACCATTCCTACCACATCACTGAAATTGTTCTTGCTGTGGCAACTGCTGATGTCACCATAGCACAATAGCAATGTATTCAGTCCAGGGGAAGAGCTCGTCTTCCACTGGACTCTGCTGCATTTGATATTATTGGCCCTTTCTCCTTGGCATTCCTCCAAGATTTCATGAAGTACAGTCTCTTCTTGTTACTTTTTAATATCTTAGGATGTGTCATCAAGATAATTTCTTGGGTTCTTCTGTACTTTTGGGCATCAACATTCTCACCCTGTATTTTCTTTCTACAAGACCTCTTTCATTTATATGGTTTTAAATATGACCGACTTACCATGCATATATTCATCTTCTGACCACATTTCTTTCCTAAACCTGGTGCATATATCTGCACATGCTTCGTATGACTTACAAAGGCATTATTTCCAAAATGGAGATAGGATTGTTTCCTCCTTACCAGATTTACTTACTACACTTATAGTACATTTACACATATTCTTTGGGAGTTTCCTGGACATATTTTTCTGCCTCATCTACCATCGTCCAACTTTCCAGAAGTCTTATATATTCCACCATAAAAATATACTGGTTTCCCCTTGTCCAATTTCTACTGCCACCACTACATTCTAGGTAACATCTCTAAATTTAACTAACTTCAGTATATTCCTGCTGGACTGGAGATTGTCTTTTCTTAGTCTTCTTAACTCATTATCACCATAGAAAACTATTTTAAGTGCATATCTAATTATATAAGTTTCATATTTCAATTCTTCAGAAGTTTTTCATTCTTCTTTGCACAAATTTAAAATCCTTACTTAGGCAAACAGTGCTATATGATCCATCATCTATATAACTTATCAGTCATGTAGTATGTTCCCTTCTACCCTTCTCTTTTGCCATGCTAGTATTTTAATTGCTTGACTGTGATGAAATCCTTCCATGTTTGTGGTATTCACATACATGATTGCTTTTGTAGAATGCTTGTCCTGATTAACTCTTTAGGAGATTAATTTGTTAATATTCTTTTACTCTCCTAATTGGAACATTCTTCTCAATGTGTCTTCTCTGAAACTTCAGTTCACATTAGATTCTCTAATGCAATCTGAACTTGACTTTCATAATGTTTTTCAAAATTAATAATTTATCATCATAACATTGATGAGGTGCTCTACCAAGTTTGCTTTGCTAAGCTCTGTATATCTGTTAGGTATCTCAGTACCGGGCATATGATAAGAAAACAGTAAAGTGAGTGTGTGAATTCATATATTGAATAAATATGCTGAATGATTGATTGAATGATTGTGTACTAGAGATCATCTCTACTGACAAGAAATTTCAAATGATATATATTGATAAAATATAAAATCTCCTAATGATATGCTAAATATTCATAAGACCTTAATCATAAAACAGACCACAACAAAATATGAGAGGTTTTAAAAACTCGAACATTACCAAATGTTTACTGTCAGGCATATCAGAAGCTACTATCTTAAATTGGTTAATTTTTACTAAAAAATAAAGTTCTTTTTTTTTTTTAAATTTGTTGATACTAAGGATTGAACACAGGGCCTGAGCTACATTCATGGTCTTTTTAATTTTTTTTTCAGAGTTTCGAAATGGAATGCTCTATGTCCGAAAGTTACCCAGGCTGGACTACAACTTGTGATCATTGTTCCTCGGCCTCCCAGAGTTCTGGAATTGTAAGTGGGGTCCACCAAGGCAGTTTAAAATAGATTGTTATGTAACCAAATGTCTCAGGAATGTTTCTATGAACTCCTTAGAGTGAAATCATTAAGGTTTTCACAATTAAAATATAGAAAAGTTTATCCACTAAATGAAATATTTTCAATGGACAAAATTATTTATCACCAAGTATTAATTTGTTTCTAAAAATATAATGGTTGCATCTTCAAAAATATTCTGAAACTGAACAGTTGAAGCAATAACTATTGACTGAGAACCAAAAGCTCAAAAGTAATATAAAAATATTTTTAAAAAGATACTTCAGATTTTCAAGAAAATAAAAAATAACAAATAAGCATAAATAGCCTGTTTTTATTAAAGACTAATTATTCCTACGCTCTACATAGTACAATGTTAAACACCCCCCAAATTACTTAATCTTAGTTGAACTTTACTCTGTCCAAGTTTTACAGTACTTTATTTCAGTTCCTCCCAACACGCACTGAAAAGGCTAATACTGCAACGTCTCTCCTATGAATGACACTGCGGAGGCTAGAGAGATTAAGTATCTAGTCCCAACACAGCCAGCAACGGTGACTGCTGCAAAGCAAACCTAATAAGGCGTGAGTTATTTGAGGCAAAGGAAAAAAAAATGAAGTAGAATCTGCAGTCTTTACCTATAAGTGTACTTTTAACCTCTATACCATATTGAAATAATGAAAATTCATACAAAATGTTTATTACTCTAATTTGACATCTGTATTACTTTGACTAAAGTGTTATTTTTCTTAAAATATAATAATATAAAATATTCATGTTTGTTTTTTATTAGAAAAATGCAAATTAGAGAAATAACAAAAACTATACACTTACATCGTTATTTTGAATGATATTTTCTAGTTCCAACTTGCCATACCACTTAAAGGCATATAGCAGTTGTTACCTATCAAGTTTATATATTGTGTCAGTTAATCTTGATTGTCAACTTGGCTGGATTAAGAGACTCCTACAAAGATGATTTGATGTTGAGGGTATTTACCTAATTAATACCTTGACTCTTTAATGAAGCTGTAGCTGAACGGGCTATTAGGAAGTGGGACCTAGTTAAGGAAATGTTTCATGGGGTTTGGACCTTAGGGACTGTATCTGACCTTAGCCTCTTCCTCTTGGGCTCCTTTCCCGGTATTTGTTGGTGGGATTACAGGAATGCACCATCAAGTCCTGCAAACTTCTCCTTTAAATTGTACATGTCCTCTACTTTGTCCCACCAACAGGAATACTGACCAATTCAGATAAGTAAGTCAAATATTATACATATAAGCAAATTTCTTAGTATATAAAATACATTACTGAAGATGTTATTAACAAAGCCAACTCAGGTAAATTATTTTCACATTATATGCACAATAATAATGAAAATGGATCAAAAGACGTAAGAGAACATTTCCAAATGATTCATCCTATATCATAATAAATGAAAACAAAGGAAAATGTAGGAATAATTTATTATTGCTAATTTAAGAAAAAACAATGATAAAATGTGATGGATTTAAGAATTTTACTTAGGTAAAATTTTGTCAATCAACATATTGAAGTTTTGACATTTTTCTTGTCTGTTTCAAGTAAAATGGACGCGTTTGTAAACATTGCCAATGAGAATAAGTTCTGAAACTATTTGCTTTGGAGATTAGTTGGCTCACAAATTAATATATAATTAGTGATACAAGAATAAATATGTGATTGCTATAACAGTATCAAATTTAAAACAATCTACTGTACCATAGATAAAATGAATTTTGCTTAAACATCACATTTCATAAAATTGCCATGCAGTACGTATTTTCAACCAGTAAAATGGATTTGCAGAAATTCTAGCACATAATTTTAAACTATTTTGATATATAAATTACCTGCGTGCCTTCATATTCTTGTCTGTCTCTTTACGTATGTTAGAACTCCACTAAAAATGAAAGATGATATAACGCATAGATTTTTTTTTTTTCTTTATCAGCTGTATTTACTTTGCCATCTCACTGAAGTTCTTTTGGCAGGTGTATTTTTATAGTTTTTTCTTTTCTTTCTTCCTTTCCTTCCTTCCTTTCTTTTTTACCTCCTTCCTACCTACTTTCCTTTCTCCTCTCTTTCTCTCTCCCTTGCTTCCCTCCTTCCTATTTCAGATGCTTCAACTGCTGAAAATATTCTGTTTTCACCTTTTGTTTAGACTTCGTCCTTAGTACATGGTGGCTCACTTAACAGAAACAACATGCTATGATGAGTTGTCCTGAGAACAATAAGGAAATATGACAGCTGTTTGTTTAAGTTTTACCTGATAACACCATACTTAGGTAATAAATACCAACATTTAAAAGTAACTCACAATTAGAATAGTAGCCTCACGAAGGTTTTTGCATTTATAGTGAAAACTTAAATGCATACATTTTTATCTGAAATGTCAGAATCATTAAATGCACCATTTGTCAAAGGGGAAGAGTGAGGCACCAGCACTCTGGGCTTTCTTGAGTCTCTTTTTATAGTTGTTCTATTGACTCCCTCATGACCTTCAGCAAATGGAGCTCAGTTAAGCTGACTGTAAAACAAGGCTCGTCATCGTGACCTGTCTTCCAGTAGTGTTACAAGACTCAATAAATCAGAGCCTACAGAGTGCTTTAAAGTCCTCCAATGAATTGTGCTATATCAGGGTGAAATGTCAGGGTAGAAAAACTGCTTGTACCTTTTATCCATCAGTTATTACAAAATGGGCACTACAAAACAGTATCACCTCACACCTGCATAAATTTTTTTTCTCATTTTCTGGAAGAACATTGAATTCAGCCACTTTAAAAGAGTATATTTAATAGATTGTGTTAACCTCTGAAAACTATTTCTCCTCAAATATTCAATAATACTATGTTGCCCTCTTATCTCTGATAACTAGCATAAATAAGCCCTTTTAAAACAAATTAGGGTTTTACCAAGTGTATTTTATGCACGTGCGTGTTTCAGTGTCTGCTTACTTTTCGGATGTACTGTTTGCAGTTGATTAACATCCATGTCATCTTTGCCAACTCAGTGTATAAGGGAGTTGGTGCTATATTTTAAATCATCTATATTCAGAGCTGAAAATTAATTTTGCTTTGATTTTTTTAAACATCTACTGATTAAACTTAAGCAGCTAAACATCTTAGGCATTTAACTTCAGTGTTGTGTCCTCCCCATGAGAGCAAAATTGGGCATTTTCCTATACACAATAGAGGAAAAAAAGCAATTACTATCAATCAGTGACTAAGCAACAGATTGGAGTATTTAGAAAGACTCATTCATACACAGATTTGCAGCAGTGTTCAGCGCCTCTGATTAGATTCCATAGATTTTAAATTGTAGCTAATTAGGCTGTCATAGGTTCATTAATGGCTCTACTGATTCAGCACTCCCTCACCTGCATGCATATTAAAGCTCATTAGCTCCCTTGTCTAAAATACCACCTGCATTAATTGCTGCCGAGGTACTAGGACTCTTCAGAATGCTCTTCTGACAATGATTCTACCTGCTCGTAGTGCCCCGTGCCCCTGGAAGCTCTTCTGGAGAGCTCACACATAAAGTTCGTGGTGCTGCACACGTGGGGAGACTGCAGCTGTTGTAAGGGCAGTCAAGCCTGTTTTACACTTAACAGAGAGACATACGTAATTAGTGACACCTCTGCTGTAGGGCTTGACATGCGGCCAGTGGAGCCCTTTCTCGGTTTCTGCTAAACCACTACTCTCTACAAAGTAAGCTCCCAAGTTAACTTTGTTTTGCTTCTCGACTCTTGAAGCAGCTTCCACACAACAGGCCAAGACTAAGCCAGAGAATAAGGAACAGTGCAACTTTCTCTAGTTCATGGCTTTGGTTCATAGCGTATGTCAGACAAACTCTTGAATGGGACTGTTGAAACCATCTCAGTTCTTAGCTGCCTGAAAAAGTCACCAGCATAATGAATCAGTTATATCCTCCAATGTTTTAAAATAGCTTTCTCACTTAAAGTCAAATTAGTATGTTCGTTTACTCATTCATTTTATTTATTTTCATTTTTAACTTCTTATTCCTTCTTAGAAATATTTTGTGGGTAACAAAAAGTGTTGGATTCTGTGTAATCAGTACACAGTCTCCTGAGAAATCCAACTCATGTAAGAAAGAATTCTGCTAAGAATGAATTGGTAAAAAGGAGAATAGTTTAGAAGTCACCTGATGATAAAACTAATTTTTATTTTCCAGCTTTTTTGCGTGTTTCTAGATTTGTTTCCTTAGTGCTAAATCCTCTAATAGTAGACTGATACTGGTAGTTTTGACTTCAGGATGTATTTCTGTGTCTTCCAAATTTGTTATTGCAGTGACTTCTGATCTGAGTGTTTAAGCATCAAGTATCAAATTAAAAGAAAACTCTATGTATATGTATAGATATACATCTTATTCTTATATATATTATATTTACATATTTTTGAGAAATCTTCCATTTTTACCTAATTTAAATCTATCAAGAACAGTGAGTAATAAAATTTCATGTTTCATATAAATATATGTAAGGAATTTTATTTCTAATGATCGATAACATAATAGAAATCATCCCTGAAAAATGAAACATAATTAAGAGAAAATAAAAAGTAGTAACAAAAAAGCTATATCCAGAAAATACACTTTTGATCATAAAGATTTTATTTTTAATAGAGATAATTTTATTTAATTTTATCCTTTGTTTTACTTAAATTTTCTCATATAATTTAAAAATAATTTGATTTTAATAAATAAACTTTAGATAAAGGTAGAAATGCCATAAGCTTTGTTGTATGGGCAAAGTGTCCATATACTAAAAAGTACATTAATTTATATCACATGCCTCTGGTTAAATTATTTTGTGTAATCAAATTAATTCAAAATGATATGTTTTGGGTAAATTATTAATGGCTTAATGGAATTTAATACTTATTAATGCTTCCAATCACCTCCATGAACTCTTGTTGTTTGCTGTTATGGTAATGTTTAATATTTCATTTGTCACAAGAGTTGACAGGAATCAAGAACTACTGAAGTACACAAGGGAGAGGACTCCACCAATTCACAATTATAAGCAAATAAAATCCTATTTCTAAGTTTTACAATCTTCCATTGCAAATTGTGTCACTAGTGTAGATGCCAGTGTGATGGGAGAATTAGCAATATCTTTTTTCATAAGTGAATAGATAATTTATTGGCTATACCTATATCTGGAACATACATACTACAAAAATGCATAATTGTAGTTTCAAGATTTTCCCTCAGTTTATCCTGAGGGAGTAAGTGGTTCACTGGTTCCCAGATTCAATGAATCCCAAATAGCGATCATTCAGTAACTATTCTGTGGTAACACACAGGAGAACATTCCACAGAGCCCCAGTCCCCAAGTCCGTGGCTGATCACAAATGTCTGCACACAAAAGAATGTCTGTAGTGCTTTCTTATTTTTATTTTTTTATGTGAGAGTATTTTAAATTTTTGATTGCAGTACTGGGAAATCCAAGCCTCATCTATTTCAAATGTGAAAAGATATCTCTTGTTTTGTGTACACAAAATCTTGGCTCACGTAGTCAGCATAAACACCAGCATGATAAATAGCTTTTCACTTTCTTCAATGTAAAGAACGCTTAGGAGCAGAATGAGGACTGGGGAACTTCTACTGCAATTCAAGCATACCTCATTGACTTCAGGGGACAGGAAAGGCTTCTTCAGTACTGAGGACCCAGCGTTTGTTGGCTGTATCCCGTACCAGTCACAGGAGCTGCCCCTCTTGAGATGACATCACTGATCTCTCTTCACTTCCGGGCCTCCTGTAGTCCCTGACCCAAGGTTTTATGCCAGTGTGTATTGTTTCTTTTCTAAAACCTTTCTGTATATTGTAAACTGTGATTTCATGAAGCTCCCCTCAATCCCGATATAAGTGTGTCTTCTGTTTCCTCTTTGGATCATGATTGATATAGATAAATATTTAATGAGTATTTGTTAAATTAATGAATGCTATCAATCCAATAATTTGTTTTATTGATTCTCTATATTTTATTATATTTTATTTTATGTTTCTATTCTTATCTCAATTACTCATTTCTTTTATTATTTATTTTAAAAACTTGCTAAAATAAAAACTTTTTCTACTTTTTTTTAATACAAATATTTTAAATCATATTTTCTCTGAATACCATCTTATCTGCAATCAAGAATTTTTATTTCTGTTTTCTCAGGTTCTGTTGTAGTGTTTTAGAATGAACCTTTGAATATATTCATTTGAACATGTTATATTGTATATTGTCATTATACATGTTACATATAATTATATTTCATAATTATATGTAAATATATAGGAATATATATAGTTTAAATTTTTTCAGAAAAATTTAATTTTCTCTTACTTTATGTTTAACTGATCCAAAATTTTTGTTTAGCTTTCTATTACTTCCTATTATTTTTAACTTTCTGTTAACTTTTTATTAGTTTTACTATTGCTAGAGAAAATATTATATGATGTTGATTCTGTTATTAATAATATTTATTTCATTCTTTAAAGTTATTTTTACTCTGTGTACTTAATTTTGTAATATTTCTAACACTGTCTTCGTGTTCACTAATCTAAAATGTCTGCTCTTTTATTAATTCCTCCTAGTTTGATTTTATCTCACATATTCTAGTTGTCATATCTAGAAGTCTAACTCATTCAATACCATCCATGTTTCTCTTTAACTTTTTGAACATTTGAAATACCACTACAACAACAGTTTTGACATCCTAATTCTAACACCTCTTTCATAAAAGTTATGGGTCCTATGAAGTTAGTTAATTTTTCTCTTCAATTTTACAGCCCTGCCAGTTTGCATGCCTACTAATATCTGATTGGATGTTAGAATTATAAATTTCACTATTTCGGATCCTGAAATTTTATTTCTACAAATATTCTTGTGCTTATTAAGAGGGCACAGTATTGCAAGCAATATTGTTCCCTACCCTTGCTTTTAGCATGTATAGATGTAACTGAAGTGATACAATGTACAAGGAAGAAACTCAAGAGAAGATTAATGCAACATAAAAGCCATCAGCAAATATAAAGATGTAATTAGGAACACTCAACTGAGAATATTAGCATTTCGAATGCTTATACATCCTATTCCTGCAAAAATTATTTGAAACTCACCTGTAAAAGGCCATTGACTGAGTGAATGAGCATGATTCTGAAACCTTTTGTGGAAGAGATTACTAGCTTCTGTTCTCAAACAAGTTAATCTCGATGTTAAAACACAGTGACTTTAGGTTACCTTAGAAAAAAAGAATTAAGTACTGACATGGTAGATCTTTCTGCATGTATGGCTCTCCCCCCAGCTGTGCTGATTTCCTATCAGGAGGTAAAACTCCTGGTATACAGCAAATACTCTGTACTTGCACTATGTTGTTTCCCTACCTAAATTGTGTTAAGGTAGTAAATAGGTCAACATTATGAGGATCAGGAAAGCTGTTATACACACAAAGCCAAGGACTTGGAATTGCAAAGCATGGAGGAGGTACTCGATATATTATTTAATTTGCATTAAATATATTCCAAACTAAAGTTATTAAGACTAGGTTTTCCATTAAGACATATATAAAAAATGTCAGACAACAGGTTTTAACACTTGTTGGGTTTTTCTTTTCTGGGATGGAGCTACAAGAGAAATAAAAGACAAATTCTCCGCCATTATGTCTGGATGCAAACATAACATCCTTCCACTGAGAAATATTTAATGAATTTACCCTAAGTTATTCAGCATAACAGAGCAATATGTATTCAAATTGTATCCTTTCTGAGGGGGTCCAATTAAAGGAAGAAAAGAATAATGAATATGACCTAAGTCAGAATTTAAAAGAATGGTTTCTAATGGAAAAACTTTTAGTGTAAGTTTAATTTTAATTATTTAAAATATGTTAAAAAATAGTATGTGTGGATAGGTGATGAATGAATAAATAGAAGGAATCATCTGTAAATATTTTTAAAATTTATAGTTTTCATGTTTCTAATAACCAAAGATCATATTACCATTGTAGGGAAAGTTGGGGGACAGGCAGAGGAAAGGAAGCTTCTTAATGGGGTTTCTGGTTAATCCTGAGGGGAAAGAGTTAAACGCCTGCTAGAGAGAGCAATTAAGAGATGCAGGGAGAACTGATAAGCAGCCTGGCTCTTACTGTATGAGATATGATCAACAAATACAGTGAATGTTCTAATTTAAAATATTATAGTAAAGACACATTGCAGTTAATCAACCTCAAAATATTTTCCCTTAATTTAAAAGCATCCCATCATTTTTGTCACTTTCTGAATCAGGTTTGAATTCAGAAATTTCTGAATCAGATCATCTTTGCTGTGTGTCTTTAGTTGTCCTATTGTGGTTTCTTCTACGTACTGTATTGATTCAAAACTTTTTTTTTTTTTTTTTTTTTTTTGTGGTGCCGGGGATCAAACTCAGGGCCTTGTGCTTTCAAGGGAAGCACTCTAATCACTGAGCTAAATCCCCAGCCCCTGATTCAAAACTTTTTTACCTTTCATGGTCATTTTTACCTTGTGGAAGAGTCAGCCAGCACAAAATGCCAGATGTAGTGAAAACGGTGGATGAGAACACACCGCAGTGTTTTATGGGCCTGCCTTTCCATTGTCCCACAGTTGACAGCAGAATTCACCACATTTTCAATCGTACCCTGTAAAAACACAAAGAACTGCCTCAGAAAGTGGCAGGAATGATGGAATAAGTGTATCAGAACGGGGGAGGTGGATTCCAAGGGGGAATTAATGCCAGCGTGTCTTTCACTGTAACAGTTCTTTAAACATTCATTGTAGTTTTTGATCCTTTAGGATCAAAAATACTTTTATTAGTCCACAAGGAATACCTTTATTAATCCACAAGGAACAGACACACGCACACAAATAAGTAAACATGAATACATAAAGCCTATGCATGCAAATGTGTGTGTGTTATATGCATGCAAATGTGTATGTGTATGTATGTACAGATATGCATATACATGTATTACAAAATTATATTTTATATTGGATTTTAGGCTTTCTTTTAGTAAATTATATTACAAAATTTTGATTATAGATTAAAATTACATCTAAAGAAATGTAAAAGTGCATGACACTTATACATTAACGTCAAATGATGGCTAACTCCCTTTTGTCAATAATAATATGAAAATAGTAGCTGATGAAATTGGATTATTGAAAAGATGTGAAATGTGCGCAGGAAAGAGATACTAGGTCCTAGACACCACAGCTGAATTTGCCAAACATTTGCCTTTCTAATCCTATTCTGTTCCTCCGCGAGAGGAAGGGAATGCATATCAAATGTGTTTGAAAATGTAGCAAAGCCCAAGTAATTAAAGGGCTTCCGTAATGGTGTTTCTATTTTCCCCATTCTATAAAGATGAATCCATTATTTTATAATTTTAACTTTCCTCAGAATTTCAGGATATTTTTAACGTACTGATTAACTTTACATTTTGGCAGATTTTAAATGGTGAATCAGACCAAAAGAGTGAGATTTTTTCTTTAAAAGATTATTTTCCTTCAAAATAGTAAGCCAACACTTTAGAGTCAATTCTTTTACATGAAGTTGAGTTTGTGGGAGTGGCACATACCTCCTTTTTGATAGATAGCACATTTTTGTTTTAAAAATCCATTTCTTCATTGAAATTGTTAGGAAATATAGAAGACATTGTCTTTTCTTTCAAAGAATTAAGTCTATTATATTTTGCTTCATCTCACTCCTCCATATCTTTTTGATTAGGGAAATGGGTGAGTCAGTGTGTATCCCGCTTACTACTCTAACCTGGCTCCATTCTTTCCCTTTTTCAGCCTCCTAGCCTCAATGACATCCTCTTGGATTCAAAAAAAATTTGTCTCTTAATGTGCTATATTGCAATTCTGAGTTTCTTCTCTAACATGAGTGTCATAAGGACCTTATCAATTATGCTTACTTTCTTGGTGATCTGCACATTATCTCTGAATGTTGTCATGTATCCCTTAGCCATAAGCTTCTGCACATGGTAACATATTACAACTTCATTGACAAGTGTCTAAAACACTAAATATCCTGTATTTTACATTACTAAAACTAGAGTGTTTTGCATACCACCAAATCAGATTTATTTCCTGACATTCTTTATCCCAGTTAATGGTGTCAATATGAATCCAGTCTCTCAAACAGGCATTAGCAACTGCCCCATGGAGAGTCTCTCCCAAAAAAGTACAATAATAAGATTCCCTGAAGCTGGTTCTCTCCCTTCTTTTTTGAAGCATGAATATGTAGAGTAAAGAGGTGAATTATTGGTAATGTAGAGTCAGAAAAATTCAGATGCTCTCACGCTTGGTGATTTTGTCCTTGCTTTGATTCATGTTTAATAGTAATCATAAAAAACAACTGAGCATCCTTCTGACTCTGCTACATTGACTACATTGCCCTTCAGTCTTGACTGTGGCCTTGAAAATTAGATATTCCAGGATTTAGCTATTACAAGCTACGTAGTTAATAGCTAAATCTTGGAAATAGCCCAAATGTCCACCAACCCATAAATAAAGAAGATGTGGGTTTTTATTAGACAGTGGAGTACTTCTCAGCCATAAAAAGGGTAAATTTGAGAAATTTCTAGGTAAATGGATTCACTTTGAGAACATACTCTTAAGTGAAATAAATCAGACACACATGAGTAAATATCACATTGTTTCTCTAGTATGAGACACTGAAAGTGTAAATAATCACCAAAATGTATAATAGATACTGTGAAATAGGAAGAAAATGTTCAAAAAGGAAAAGGAATTAGGGAAGGGGGAGAGGTGAGGAAGGAAGAGAAAAGGGAAAGAAAAGATGGAAAAATGGAAACAAAGCTGTGGTAAATAAGGAGAGAAGGAAGAGTCAAAGAGAAGGGAGAGGGAGAGGAAAAAATCAAGGTAAGTTTTGTACAGGTACAAATTCCCCATGATGAATATGATCATCATGTACATCTAAAACATACCAATTCGGGCTGGGGGTTTAGCTCAAGCAGTAGATCGCTTGCCTAACAAGCACAAGCCCCTGAGTTCAATCCCCAGCACTGAAAGGAAAAAACAAAAACAAAAACAAAATATACCAATGAAACTAATAATAAAAGAAAAAGTTTTTAAAAAGAAAATTAGACATTATTCTCATTTTCAGGATGAAGAAAGTGAACGATGTATATCTACATTTCTTGCCCATAATCACATCTTTTGCACGTGCGCACATGAGCATGTGTGTGTGTATGTGATTGATGGTGCATACTTAAAGTATCTTTTGATATAGATACACAGAGTGAAATTAACAGTAACCCAAATGAATTTGTTTAAATAGGGATCATTTAAAAAGCTACCTTCTTTTCTCTATAATGTCAGATTCATTTATGGCATCCCAAAGTGATAATTTGCGTGCCACAAATCTCAAAAACCTCAAACGGGCACCTTGGTTTTATTTAGTTTAGGGAAACTGAACTATAAAATACGGCAGTTACAAGATGTGCTTTTATAGTGTTCAGTAATTATTTCAAGAATAACCTGCCAAATCATGAATTGTATTATATAGACAATCATATCACAATTCCATTGATCAACTTTTATGCATTGGCACAATTTTTATGGCTGTTATCCATAAAGAAAATATGTGTCTGAATCAGGGAATCTGAAATACAAACACTGTTGAAACAGCACCATGATAGGTAAGAATCACTTCTAAGTAAATTTGGTTTTTGTCTTCTTTTGTATGGTTTGCTCTTTGTGATTGGTAAGAGCATCTTTAAAACAAACAAACAAAAACTACTGTTTGGGTCATAAGGACCACAGAATTGTACGAAGAAATTTTTTGCTTCTCTTAATGCATGCGTGTTTTACTATGCAAAATGAATTAACGAGTAGGTTTCACTTAGTCCTTGTACATGAAGAAGTACAAAATAGTTATGACTCTGCCCTGGCGTAAGTTACTAACGTATCAAGCTATGGAAATAAAGTTTATTTCTTTATTTAAGCCACAAAATCATGCAAGATTAATCTTTCCATTTTAGATAAGGGAAGTCAAATTTAGATAGTTAATATTTTCAAGGCAAAAATAAATAGAAATTCTCACATAGAAAGGTCAGGTTGTGAATATGACTTAAAAATACACACCCTAATATTGGCAACACTTTTAGTCAGTATTACATCACAAGATATCTGAGAACATCAACATAGGGAAGAAAGATTTCTTTTGGCTCACTTGTAGGTTTCAGTGCACGGACACTTGGCCCTGTCATTTTTTGGGGGCCTGTGTAAAGGCAGTAAGTCATAGTGAAAACAGTGCAAAATTCGTTCTCCTCATGGCAGCTGGGAAGGGAAGGAAGAAAAAGACAAGGGTTAGGGTCCCAATACCCCTTCGAGGGCAAGCCCTGACCACCTGACTTCTCATCATGAGGTGCCACATCTTAAAGATTCCGTCTCTGTCAACAGCACCATGATCTGGGGACAAAGCCTTTATTTAGCTTATAGGCTACCGGGGCACATTTATGATCCAAACCAGGCATAGTAATGTCGGCTCTGTATGTGAAGGACAGTATGATATTGTCACTCCATATTGTCATATTATTGGTTATAGCAATAAAATTAGTTTATAGCAGTCATTTATTATTGCCCATGTATCAGAGTGTAGACTTTAAACTATGTACAGCAACAGTAGAGCAGGTTATAGGTAAAGAACTTTCGAACATAATGAAACATCTCTATGTAGCAGCAACTTTGAATTGGTCCTGCTAAGTAATCATTCAAAATGAACTCATAATACTGCATCTGTCCACATTTAAAAAAATCAAACTGACTAAATTTATCTTTATTGTTATTAAAAATAATATAAGCTGATTTTTTGGTAAAGCTAGAGAAGCCATTGCAGGATGAATTTACAGATAACACAGTTAATATTCAACACCTGTCAGTTAAATATAACAGTCCTTTTCTTTTTTGATGTAATCATTTATTTCAGTTAAAAATAGATGCAAGATTGATTACGATAGTTATGTAATTTGACATACTTGAACATTTTTAAATTTCAAAAATCTGGGTGGAAAGGCTGAATATCCTTGCCTACTGAGGTGAGTTTATATTTTTCTGTCCTTCAAACATGTTTTCAATTTTAGTACTTAAATATGACCAGCAGTTAGTCCCCAATTTAATCTTTAATGATCAAGATAATGAGGTTTAAAAATCAGATACTGTGCATGTGGTAGCCTCTTCCAGCTACAGCTCGCTACACTTCTACAATACACATACAATACTTTTGACATGATTGGTGTAGGCCTCCAGCTAAGATTAACTAACTTAACAAGAAACCAGAAAATTCTTTATAAAAGGAGGATCTGGTGTTTGGATATCTCCTGTGGTGTTAAAAATTTCAACTGCAGTAATTAACAGCAGGTTTTCCCATCTTAGCATGATAAGTAGAAGAAATGAACCTCTGGAAAGGACAATGAAAAGGAAGCAAAACTAGAGGTGCTCTATAACAATTGAGGGGGGATAAGCTGTTGATCAATGGCCACAAATGTCACAGGTATATTTTATAGGGAAGTACCAGAACTTGTTGAGTGGAACATAAGTCACATCTATAAAGCATTCATGAATCAGAAAACTGTATCTCAACTCTGTAATTTTGACAAAAGTAGAATTAGATGTACATTGATTTAATGCTAAACATTAGAGAGAATACATATATTTATCTGACGATTTTAAGTATAGTTTCTGATTTTGTCCAAATCATGTGCTTGATCTATTGGTAAATATAACAGCCAGAACATCTTTTAAAAATGTACATGATAAATAATTCCTTTAAAGTCATAAAAGATTTTTAAAAGCCATTTTAGAAAAGAAAAACATTTTATATCACATTTTACGTATTTGGTCTTAAATGTAAATCATTATAACTAAGCACAGGATTTACATATTTACATTAATAAATATGTAAATATATATATTGAAATATACCATGAGTAGTTTCTTAAAATGGATGAACTGTTCAAGAAATTCCTACATTTGTCAAGAATGTTGCCTTATTTTAAGTAAGACCAAACATATAAACCCAAATAATCTTTAGTTTGACAGGGAATTGAAATCAGAAGGACAAAAACTGCCTATCTACTGTATTGATCTTCTTCCTTCCATCCACCTATCTGTTAAGCCATTTCCCCATATAAAACCTATCTAAACCTATAGAGTTTAGCATCTGAATTATTATCATTGTGGTGAACATTGCTTATATAGTTGTACTTGGGACAAACGTGTGACGAAAAATAATGATGTCACATTTTGTTTAAAGAATTGATCCACATGTTCAAAGTTAAACCTCATTTCTTGTTAAAATCTACTTTCAGTACAGAAGTAAAGAAAAAGACAGCACCCATTTTAGACAGAAATGAGTTTCTCAACAAAAAGGAAGATTGATATGTATTTTAAGAAATTGAATACCTTCTGGAAAACTTCTTGTCAGCACTAAAACTGTTAATGCATAAATCCATTTCAATTTTTTCGCAGGAGATTTTATTCTTCTCTAATTCTGCTTAGGACCCACTTTAGTAATAGTCTCTGCCTTAGATTAATTACCCTGATCTAATTCATTTAGTGGAGGACAGCTGTGGTACGTGCGCTGCCCACTGATGTATTGTGTTAAATGACGCCCATCTGTCACTACAGCATATCAGCATGGATTCAGTGTCATCCACTTCATTGGTTCTGCTGAGATGTGAAGTACAGCTACCATGTTTACTACTGTTGTTAATTTAATATCTACACCTTTAATAACCTGACTGCTGTCACCAGCTGAACAATGATACATGACGCCCAGTGAAGAGCCAGAGAGAAAGCATTAACAAGAGGCACAGCAGACCCTCTAGCACAGTTAATTAGGACGCTGGTGGGCAGAGTTGCTACTGGGGGCCCTGTAGGGCGTTCTCCAAGGGAAAATCTTTACTGGGAAATGAAGTTAAAAGAATCTGGTTAATAGCACTTCTGACAAATTTAATCATTAATTAACAAATTCAGGCAAATTAACTCATTCATTCTCTTAGAACTATTCTTTAATAACCACTTTTAAGAGTTGACAGGAGATTGTGCATTTCCTGTATGATTCTGTCTTTGTCACAACTCCACAAATAGGTAACATACGTGTTTCACTGGAATTTGGTCATTGCAAGTATAATACATAAAATCTAACAGCTTGAATTGAGGGTTTTCCTTCTTTGCCAAACAATATGTATATATATAGTAAAATACTTGATCCTGTTTTCAAAAAGAGGAGTTAAATATTAACATGCTATATTTATAGATATGGTAAAATATGGTAAAATAAAATTTAAATACTGTACTGTACCTGTTTATGTCTGAAATATATTAAAGATGATTATAAAATATAGATTATGGTAGAAAATATTGATAAAATAAATACTTAGACATAGGCAAATTTTGGTTTTAATGCTTTGTTTGAAAAAACTCAAAAACTCTGATTTTTTAATTTCCTTTTTGCATTATATAGCATACTGCTTCTATCTGCATTACTTATTTACATTATATTCATTGTTAATGAACTTTCACAAAAACTAAACCTCTCCTTTGTATTTTTCTTCTCCTTTGCTTTGAATGAAATTTTGTCCCATAAAGTGTCTGCTTTTACTACATTGTCTTCATGTAGACAGTACTTCATTCTCCCTAGATTTACATACTTAGAATCAACCTCACAGTAAAACTCAAGTAGCAGTGATGCAGTTATTCTTCTTTTTATTATAGTTAGGTTTTTTATAATTTAAAACTTATGTCCTCTGGACATATTTTCTATCTATATTTAAATCCCTTAACCTATTCCACCTATGAAGATCAAACTGTTTAAAAGCAACTCAATTGCAATCCAGAACAAAATTTAAGAGTATTAAATCAGGGAACAAGCTTATATACCCATCAACAGATGAATGGATAAAGGAGATGTGGTATTTACTTTCCCATAGAGAAAGATAAACTTGAGTCATTTGCAGAAAAATGAATGCAGATTGGTATCATAATGTCAAGTGAAATTAGACACATAAGTTTAAACATCACATGACTTCTCTTATATCAGAAACCCAGAGTATAAATAAAGGGCAAATTAAAGATAGATAATAGGAAATAGGGAGGTAGGTCTTTGTCAAAGGGGAAAGAGATTAAGAGATGGAGAGAGGGGGAGGTACAGGAGGGGAAGGGGATGAAAACAGGAATTAGGTTGTGTTCTTACATGTACCAACTCCACACAAGGAATGTAAAATTTATGAATTGCAAATATGTACAAAAAAAAGGAAGTGAATCAACAGAAAGGTGGAGGGAGGGAAGGGAAAGAGGATGAAAATAAAGAATTAAAATATATTAAGTATGTACACCAACTTCCCACAGGAAATGTAAATATCAAGTTAAAGAAATATACTAATTAAAAATGCAAAAAAAAAAGAATGGTAACCAATGCAGAACAAAATATTATCCACTGCCAAATAAAAGTATATTTTAAAATGCATATTGCTCAATAAATAATTACCAGGCATACAAAGAACCAGGAAAAAAGTGATCCATGGTGAAGTCAATTAATCATAAAAAACTAATTAAGAAATCAGTTCAATTATAAAATAAGTAGACAAGTAAATTTATAATCCTAATCCAAATTTTAAAATACAGACAAAAATATCAGTATGTTAAGGAGAGATGTGGAGGATATTAAAAACTACCCACAATGAAATTGCAGTGAAGGGGAATACTGGCATATACAGGATGGACATATACAGGAGATTAGATATTGCACAAATAAATACTGAATTTAATAACATAGCACTCGAACTTACTCAAAAGTTATATTAAAAAATAGGACAAAGTGAACAGTGTACTAGTGAACTGCAGCGCATCTTCAAACATGCTATGAGCCATGCACTGAAGGCTTCTGAAGCAGAGAGACCAGTGTGCGTGAAAAAGCAATTGGAAGAAATATTGTCCCCAAATTTCCCAAATCTGATGAAAAATATAAATGCAGTAACTCAAGCAACTCAACAAAACCCAACCAGAAGAAGCAGGAAGAAAACTACACTATGACACAACTTAATGAAAGTCCTTGAACATGATACATGAATTCCAGTTGTCTCACATTGTTGTCTGCAATATGGCAAAGTGAGTTTTCTTTTTTTTTTCTCTTTTTTCAGAAAGCTATTTTACTAGGTTAGTGTTGTCTCATTTGGGTTTTAATTTGCATTTCTGTTGACTATTGATGTTGAATTTTTTTTTGTGTTCATCTACAGCCCATGTATTTTTATAATATAATATTCTTGTCTTTTGCTCTTTCAAAAATTATTATCTGTTTTGTGCTAAATGAAGTTTAATTAGAGGTTTAAAAATAACTGTAAAACATTAGGTATAGTTTGTCTTAAATAAGGACTTCAAATGTCTAACTAGTTCAAGGAGAAGGAAAATAAATTGTGAAGAAGTGAATTTATTCATTTTTTAAAATTTTATTTTAATGGTACATTTTAGATGTACATAGTGATAACATTCATCATAGGGATTTGTACCTGTACATGATATATCTTGTTGCTTCTTTTTTTCCCATTCCCCACCCCTCCCCTCAACCCCTCTTCCCTCTCTATTTGCAAAAGTTTTGTTTCCATTTTTTCCTTCGATTTCTTATTTCTCTTGTCCCTCTGTTCCTTTCCCCCTCCCCCTCCCTTGTTCCCTTTCCCATTTGGACATTTTCTTCCTTTTCCCAATATAGTACATTTTAGTCTTTATTTACACTTTCAGTTTCTCACACCAGAGAAACAATGTGGTATTTAAACATGTGTGTCTGATTTATTTCACTTAAGAGTATGGTCTCAAGATGCATCCATTTACCTGGGAATATCTCAAGCTTATCATTCTTTATGGCAGAGTAGTACTCCACTGTATAAAAAAAAAAACACACATTTTCTTTATCCATTCTGCTGTTGATGGGCATTTGGGCTGTTTCCAAAATTGAGCTATTACAAACTGTGCCGCTATAAACATGGGTGTGCATATATCGCTGCGGTATGATGCTTTTAATTCTTTTGGGAAAATACCAAGAAGGGGAATAGCTGGATCAAATGGAATCTCTAGTCCTAGTTCCCTGAGGAATCTCCACACTGATTTCCATAGCAGTTGCACCAGTCTACATTCCCACCAACAGTGGAGAAGGGCTCCTTTTTCTCCACAGCCCCTGCAGCATTTGTTATTGGATGATTTGTTGGTAATAGCCATTCTTTCTGGAGTGAGGTGGAATCTCAGGGTTGTTACATGATACTTACTGTATCTTACCTAAAATTTCTTATTTTTTCTTCTTCTTCATCTTTGTTTTTGTGTGTTCTGTGATCAAACCCAGGTGCATGCATACTCCAGTTCCCAACACCTGGGAGGTATTGGGGATCAAACTCAGGGCCTTATGCTTGCTAGGCAAGTGCTTTACCACTGAGCTAAATTCCCAGTCTGAGGTTCCCTAGCATTTTTTATTCAAGAAATCTTATAGTTTACATTTCAAATTGGTGACTGTCAATGATTTCGAGTTAATTTTTACATGGATTTTTAAAAATGGGTCAAAATTCTCCCTTTTACATTTGAAGTCCAAGCATTCTAGCATCATTTTTTTGATAGGACTGTATTTATTCAATCAATTTTCCATTTTTTTTCTAAACCTCAGCTGACTGTTTATAAGTGAGTATGTTGCTGGACTGTATTCTGTGGCTTTGAGCTGTGCAAATCTCTGCCAGTATCATTCTTCCAGATTGCCAGTGTTTTATAATAACCCTTATAATTGCATAATGAAATTGTCCAACTTTGTGCTGATTCAGTTTCAGTTACTCTGCTTCTTTTTCTTTCCTCTGTAGTTTTAGGTCAGATTTTGACTACGAAACAGAAAATCCATTCGTTTTCTTTTTTTATTGGAATTATGCAAAATGTACACACTGATTTGGAGAGAATAGAAATTTTAACAATATTCTCCTATCTATGGGCATTAAAAAATCCTTTGGTTTGTTTAAATCTTCTTCAATTTTGGTCAATAAAGATTTTAACTGCCAAAGATTTTGCAAATATCTGGGTAGGCGTATTTCAAAATATCACTTTTTTTTCACAGCTGGCCTAAATTATGAAATTAATTTCCATAAAATAGTACAGATTATTTTCTGAATAGTTTAAATTTCGTAGCAACTATGTGATGTCCCCTTTATTCTATTCTTGAAATTGTTCTTGTTTTTTTTTTCCTATTCCTATCTTCTCAGCTCTTCTATGAACCAACATTTTACATTATAAAAATTTCCATTATCTTTATTCCTATTTCACTAGCTTATACTTTTAATGTCATGACTTTATATTTGGTATTGTTCTCTTTGTGGATAGGTGGATTTTTCTGATTCACATTCTCACTGAGTTCACAGTCTTTGTAGTTCCATTAAACTTTCACTTCCAATGCTCTGCCTTATGCAGGCCGACAGCCTTTTCTTGTAACTGCCCAGGAGATCATTATAAATAAAATTCAGCTCCCAGCTTCCAGGTAGCAGCATACTTGATAAATTATACTGTGATATTATAGTTAAATATTGAAATACTTCTGTAAAGATTTGTAGATAGCATCTTTCCTGAGCTGCCTCAATGTCTTCCTGATCCACCAGGCTTGCCCTCCACTTTGACACCCAGAACTGCCCACATCTACTAGGGCTTTTCCAGCCCCAGTTGAGCTGAGGCAGTCTTTATCAAACTGGTGGTTGGATATTATGAATATCAGTTCTTAAGGATCACTAAATATTCCTAGACAATTTTTAACATCTGAGTTTGCTTAACATCTAAGTTTTAATTAACTTTTCTGCAAGGAGGAGAAGTTTATTCTTGGAAATTCTTCTGTATTTAGATAAATATTTATAAGAATGGTTATGGTTTATCATTCATCTGGTGTTTTTTATTGGAAGGAATTCTCAGATTATCTAATTAACCATATTACTAAAAATAGAAGTTTCTCCTTTGCTCTTTCAATTGTCTTTGTCTTTACATCCCAATTTTATGTTTACTGAGGATGATCTAGGGATGTAATAATGTTATATACCTATGTAAAATTCTCAAATTCCTTATTTCTGACTCAAACAAAAACAGTTTGGAATTCAATTTACACATATCTGGCCTATCTCTAGGTTTAATAGATCATTTAAAAAATCATTTCTACAAGTAAATAAAAATGGATTAACAAATCCAATCTTCCTCTGCTCTGTAACTCTTTCCATCATGTATCTTAATCACCACTGGGGGAAAAATGTTTTAGGTAAACTCGAAAACATTTAATAATTTCTGGAAATGATGCAGTTGAACCATTTTAAATATGAAAACTTATAGAAAAGAACTCTTTTCAATTTGCATTATTTCTCCTGTAACTGAATGAAACACTTTATTTGCAACATTGGATGGTACCATATATATGGCAAGCATAAATACTAAAGAAAATGAAATAACTTATAGTTTCAAATTAGATGTTTAATCTTTGTTTTCTTAAATCTTTAAAACTTAACTCAAGGTTCATCTCAGTATTCATAGAACAATAAAGCAAGACATTTCCAGGCAAAAATAAATAAAATACAGTCACAAATATGTAATGTAAAATTTAACAAGCACTCTAACCACTGAGCTAAATCCCCAGCCCCCAAGAAATGTCTTAGCTACTTTCTCATTGTGGGGACAAAATACCCAACACCTATAAATTACAGGGGAAAAGTTTTATTTTAGCTGTTTGTAGAAGTTTCAGTCATAGTCAGCTCATTCCAAGGCAGAGGAGCATGGCAGAAGAGAAACAGTCCATAACAGTTTAGGCAAGAAGAGGCATGACTTCCTTCTTTTCCTTTCTATTTCATCAGGCATCAAGACCATTAGTTGATGCCACCCACAGCCAGGGTCAGTCTTTGCTCTTTAGCAAACTCATCACCCGCACCAAGAACTATACTACAGCAATCAGAGGACTAATCTAGTATCACACACCCATGATCCTGTCACTCCCAAAAGCCCCACTTAAGAGTACATGTGGCTTGGGGGAAACATATGTGCCACTAGAAGCAATAAATTTTGATTAGAATATATTACTAATTCTACATGAATTCCAAAACATCAGAAGTACATATTTTGACACTACCTTTTGATAGCTCATGACAGCGGTGAATAAAAATAAAAGAATTTTAATACCTAATATTCCTTTATGTAGAATGTCTTCTTTCAAACCCTAAGAAATTTTTGAAGGGAGGTTTCTGGAAGGGAGATGCAGTCTCTGAAGCCTCACCACCTGTCCAGTGCCACACCTCTCCCACCCAGGACCCACCTCCTAAGTAAACATTCAACTGTAAACTAATTCATCAATGGGTCAATCCACTGATGACTATGGATGGCATCCCCATTATGGAATCACCTTCCAAAGCCCCGCCTCTGAACCTATGAGACTTTTGGGGGACATTCTAGATCTAAACCCAATCTGGGACTTTTATGAATTTGCAAGGTAAGAAGCCCTACTCTAGCCCCTGAGAGCATAGCTACTCCTGATAGTGCCGTTACAATGCCTCATTTTAAAAGTAAATGCTCCTTTCTGTACCAACTACAAATAGCACATTTAAATTATCAGCAAGCAAAATGAGCAAGGAATGATTGAGAGAGGAAAAAAAGAAACACGAAAGGAAAAGAGAAGAGAGAGGCTCATATGATTTATTGGTTGTAATGAATGCTATAACAATTGCCTCAGAAAGTAACTAACACTATCCACACCAGACCCTGACCACTGTGAAGGATGGAGATGAGCGTGGGCATCAGAGGAAGTAAGACATGGAAACGACGCCTCTAATTACAACTATCACTTGTGGAAACTCTGCCCATTTTACCCTTAGGCTGAGAAGATACTTAAAAGGAGGATACAAGGTTAGTAACGTTTCATTAAAAATACATTGGCTTTTATTTTATATTTGAGTAGATATGTCTGGTGGAACCCATTCAAATGGAATAATCACATGGATTTTACACAATCTGGTAAGTGCACAATACTGAACAATCTAACAGAAAGGAATGTTTTAACTCACATTATTTCTCATGGCCACTTCCAAGGATATTATTGAAGCAACTTTAGTGGACCAGGTTCCTACCCTGTCCAGTCTAAAGGTCTGGGAGAGCATTCCGATGGCCCACAGTAAGTCAAAGTCTGTTATCTGAGTACTTAGCAGAGGAATTTAGACGTCAGCATTGCTGAGTTGACACAGAGGAAGGCTCTGCAATATGTCTGAAACATATGCCTGAAAACATCTTTATGATCATTTGCCATTTTAATTTTACAGTTTTTATGAGTGCTGCTTCATCAGGCCCCATCCCATCCTCAAAACACACACTGCACGCACGCATGCACGGGCACACACACATTCACGGGCATGCACATGCACATACATACACAGAGGCACACGCTGCATGCACACACACATATACACAGGCACACATGCACACACACATACATAGGTATCCACACACACAGGCACACAATGCACACACAGACACAGGCATGCACACATACAGGCACACCTGCACACACATACAGAGGCACACACGGAAGTGTGTGCACATGCCCAATGCAACTCCTTAGAATCTGTGAAAGGTAACTAAAAACTTCACAAATACCCAATTTGCAATATTCATAAGCACTTTAGTCTTATCAGACAAAAATCAGGATAAAATATCTCAAAGTTTTCCAAATATGGGTAACAATTTTGGGTATCTTATGATGAAATTCTACTTGGCAGTAAAAGTGAACAAGTAATGTATGCCAAACCATGAACGAAGGCCTCAGGCATGATGCAGAATAAAATAAGCTAGATACAAAAGAATATACATTTTATGGGTCTAATTAGTTCAAAATATGCAAAAATGATCGATGAGGGAAAAAATTCAAACCCGTGATTGCTTCTAAAAAGAGTAAGGTAACTGGGCATGGTGCTAGCCTATAATCCCACCACACAGGAGGCTGAGGCAGGAGGACCGCCATGAGTTTGAGACCAGCCTGATCTACATAGTGAGTTGGAGGCTTGCCTGAACTACACAGCGAGACCTTGCCCCCCAAATAAATAAATAAATGAATAAATAAATAGAGTGTGGTAGGGATTGATTGACTATGAGAAATCTTTCTGGAGCAATGGGAAGTTCTAATCTGGATAGAGAAGGTTACATAAATGTATGAATTTATCAAAACTCATCAAACTGTTCACTAAAAATGCATGCATTAAATTGTACATAAAGTATGAATCTCAATAAGATCCTAAAATAATGAAAATAGTGTGATGATACCAAGCGTATGTGAGGATGTAGAACTTCTGGAAAATTCATATACAGTTGAGGGGACTTGAAATTGGTACACTTCATTAAAACATGCTTGTTAGTTAAAGAGTCAAAACTTTTATTCCTAAATATACACAACTTAAAAACATATGTGCACACATGTATGAAAGGGTATATATATACATATGAATATGTTTAGTAATATGGTTAAAAAAAGTTAAAAGTACTATCAGGTTACATATGCTGCATTGTTTCTCTGGTGTGAGAAACTAAAAGTGTAAATAAAGACTAAAATATATTATATTGGAAAAGGGAAGAAAGTGTGCAAATGGGAAAGGGAACAAGGGAAGGAGGAGGGGAAGGAACAGAAGGACAAGAGAAATAAGAAATGGAAGGAAAAAATGGAAAGGAAGTTTTGTAAAATAGGAGGGAGGCGGGGTTGGAGGGAGGCAGGGTTGGGGGGAGGGGAGGGGAATGGGTAAAAAAGAAGCCACAAGATATATCATGTACAGGTACAAATTTAAAATGTACCATTAAAATAAAATTTAAAACAAAATTACCCTGTCTTTTAATCACTTATTGTTTGTAATAAGTAACAAAAAGAATTATATATTTCATTCTACATGGTTGATATATCTCTTTAACACATTTTAATTTAGAAAAAAGCATTTATACTTTTCTATTTTTATGTGAAGTACTTCATATTTAACTGCAATTGTTTATATTGTTGATTTGTCACCCTACTTCGTTTCTTACTTTTCATCTGTCTAAATACATAAAAATAACACTGAGAGCACAAAGCCGATGATCATTAATTTTTGATTACTATATGGACAGATAAGAGAACAAATGAGTACCAAGGCCAAGTTTAAAATTGAGCCCTAATTTTATTTTACATAATTTTAAAACTCTAAGTTACAATTTACTCTATTGCCATTCCAATTTAGTTACAGAAATTGTTTTTTTAGCTCTATTTCTTTTTTTTAATTCAACCAGCACATCTTGTTTTATGGCCATATGGCTGTACAGTCATTCAGGGCCTTTATTCTGTAGTCCTTCAGGCTTGATTTAAGTCTCTGAGGTTTTCACCTTGAAATCCTTAATAATTTGGGAACAAAGGTCCTGGTTTTTATTTTCAGTGATTCCAACTTTATAACTGTTCCTATTCTATTTGCGTACATTGAAGTGGGCTTCATAATAAAAACACATTACTAACTTTGCCTTTTAATTGCCAATGTTCATTGAAAGCACTTAGAATTCTGCCTATTTTCAGTGGAAGCATACAGACATATTTACCTTTTCATTCTTTAGGGACAATTAAACTCCTACGTCTTTTATAGGTATGATTTGAAAATTAGTGCTCATTGATGAGGAGATTGTCCCATCAGTGTCCACAGGAAAGCCTACCATGGTGGGGACTATTTCTTCTGACACATGCTTGCTAGTTCCTGTTGGGCCTTTTTAAAATTTTCTGGTGGCTACAAAATTTCCCAGATTCGCCTAATGTATTTCTTACCTCGGAATTGACTTTATTCACTATTTTACCATAAATTGATCTTTATGTTTCCAAAGAGACATGAAATATTTTAGTGGAAATAATATTTAGATATTATAACCTAGGAACTTGGTATATAATCCATTACTATTGGATTATGAAAATTCATACAGATTAAGAAATATGTGTACACACGGGTGATCAAAAATACAGTGAATATTTAAAATTTAAAATTATTACATCAAAAGATACATTTTCATAATCCCCCCCTGAAAACACTCCACTTAGCTACAGACATACTCCCTATAGTTCTTGCCTCTTTTTGAAGGAGTTCCGGAATTATCTTTCGTGTCTTTGTGGGGTATGATAAAATGATGATGAATGCTGCTTCTCAGGGCCATCCACCAGAAAGGCAGGCTTATAAACACATTACAGTGTGTCTGCATTCACCTTGGCCACCAAACCTGTCACCGTGCAACTTCTGGCTCTTCCTCAAAGGTAAAATGACCATGCAAAGTAAATGATGTGTGTCAGTTCAGAACACCGAGGAAATCAGGACTACGCAACTAAAGACGCTGGCCAAGGAAGACTTCCCAAACTACTTCAGAAAATGGCAAGAACAAAACAGCCAGTGTGTTTGAAGTGAAATTGAGAATTTTGAGAGTGATTAATGATAATATGTATTTTTTTTAATTTAAGGTTTTACTGCACTTTGATCAATCCTATTTATATATACATGTCTATACATGTGTGCATATTTAAAATGTTGGCGTCTTCGAAGTATTTAAATATTATAAATTTGATATAATTCTTTAAACATAGGGGAATGTGAATTACACAAATTCCTTCTTGGAAATCAAACTATAATGATTCCATTAGATGATTTTAAATATTTAAAATCAGCCATTAATCACTCCTTCATTCTTTGGATGCAGTATTGTAATCTGCAACAGCAACAAACACATATGGTTATATTCTTGCCTCCTTTGCCACTTTAAAAAATATAGCAGCATCTCGATTGTGGACTGTAGCCTCTGTACATACTGCAGTTTACAGATATGAATTCATTCTTTTAAGCTTCTTTTACTTTGAAGGCATTCTGAGGAAAGAATAGCTAGAGGTTTCTTCTATAAATAAAGCAGTCTATCAAAGAACTGGAACAGTCGACTCTGTTACACAACCATGTTTTTTTCCCCTTGAGATTATCTCTGAGAACTCAGTCCATCCTACTTCAAATATACAAATATCAAAAATATTTTGAAGTTAAATTTAAAATCAACATTGTCTCCTCTGAGAAATAAAAAAAATCCAAAATAAAGTAGGCAATAAATTCCCACAAGCAGAAGCAAAAATTAAATATACACTTTGTTATTTTGTAAATAGTAAATTGTAAGTATCTACAAATATTCACCTTCCTGAAGTATTTTCTTCCTAACGTTTCAATAAAAAATTGGAAAATGATAGAGGACAATGTCTATAGGGAAACAGTATTATATATTACAGTAAAACAGGAAATAAAGATAGTTGGTCATCTCTTTTTTTTAGATTTTTATTAAAATTTATCCAAAATTACACAGACTTACAGGCAATTACACAAGCTTACAGACCACAATTAATTGTACCTTTTGCTTATGACAGTGAGCAATGTAAACAACCACCTACATACAGCAGTAAGTCACAACTATATAAAATTACTATAGTGCCCAGTGTACGTGTCACTGATTTAAGTTTGGGTTATTAGGTTCTTATTTTAAAATATCATTATTCCTCTCCCCTCCCCCTTTGCCCTCTTCTTGTTCCTTTGAACCCTTTGTCTCTTAGCTTATATCTAACACTTTGTCTTTTTGTATCCACTGTTTACTCTTTTCTTTTGTTTGCATTTTATCTCACTAAATGAGGGATACCATGCGGTATTCCAGCTTGCAAGACTGGTTTATTTCACTCAACATTATATTTTCCAGGTCCATCCATTTTCCTACAGATGACTCTAGTTTGTCATTCTTTATAGCTGAATAGTATTCCATTATGTGTAGATACCACATTTTGTTTATCCAGCTATCCACTGATGGGTATACAGGTTGCTTCCAGATTTCAGCTATTACAAATTGTGCTGCTATAAACATTGTTGTGCAGTTATCTCTGTAGTATGATGTCTCTAGCTCTTCAGGAATTTTAAATCACTTTTGTTTCACTGAAGAGCCACAGCAGAGCTTCTCTACCAGTTATCACATTCGGTAGTGTTTTCCCCACATAAATATTTTTCACAGTGCTGCTCATTTTATCTACTTTGTCCTTATCTAGCTCACTTAATTTATCATAATATGCTCTGAATTCTAAAATTTACCTTTCTATAAGTAAAAGGAGGAAAAATAAAAAAGCGAAAGCTTGATGAACCAATTGGTCATGTTCCACTTCCATGTGTTATTGCTTTGAAAGCAAATACACATTCCTAGAATCTACCACTGTGCTTTGGACACAAAATCAAAGTGTAAATTCTTGTTTCCTCAAAATATTGAACTACACTGACCACTTGATAAGAAATGGTATGAAGACATACGGAGAATTTGACTTAGAAATGACAATACTTGAATCCTTTCTCCAGCAGAATTCCTAATGTGATATACACACACACACACACACACACACACACACACACAAGATTTATGATATATGGGTGGGTATCAAAACTTCCCTGCAGCTAGTCTCCTTAGAAATAAAATGATGAAGCAAAATTTAAGTGAGTATAAATTATGTAATACTTAAATTCATGTAATACAGATTTTCACAGTAAATTATGTGACCTACAGACAATCTCACTGACAATAAGTGATTTGTAAAGCAGAAGTCAATAAATTATGGCACTTTAGTGCATAACAAAATCCTTTTGTGAAACTAATTTTATTGCTATCTCTACCTAATATATTTTATTTGTATAGTACAAAATGTTTATTCTTAAGGGATATGAGTATAATTCTTGAAACATTTGCTATATAACATGGTAAGGATTATATAGTAGTGTTTTACTAATTTTGGATCTCTTTTAACTTTTTCCATCTATACTTAATAGTATTTGATACCCAAATTCTCTTGTACTGAAACTGTAAAATTTTGTCTTAGTTTGGATTTCTTAGGCGGCAAATGTGTTAATAAACTTTCCTTCACTCTGACACAATATCTAAGAAAAAAAAAAAACAAGGATTAAAGATTTCTTTAGGAGTACAGTTTCAGAAGTTTTGGTCCATGGTCTCTTGGCCTCACCATATTGAGCCAGTGGCAAGGCAGGACATCATGGTGGAAAATATGTGTCAGAGTAAAGGGGATCCTTACAACTGGTGAAAATCAGACAGAGAAAGGAATCAGAAAGAGGAAAGGTCACACTAGGTCCTTCAAACACAGAACCTTAACAACCTGCTTCCTGCAGATAGTCCCTGCCTCTTAAATTTTCTACCACTTCCAAATAGTATTCCTGGGGTTGGGGGCTTAGCTCAGTGGTAGGAGTGCTTGCCTTGCAAGCCTAAGTCCCTGAGTTCGATCCCCAGCACCAAAAAAACAAACAAACAAACAAACAAACAAACAAAACAAAACAAAACAAAAAATTAGTATTCCTAGCTGGAAACCAAGCCATCGACACAAAAGCCCTTTGTAACATTCCGGATCATATCTATAAAACCAATTATGATATAAGCGTCAAAGACATAGTGGAGAAAGTGAAGGAGAGAAAAGCAAATAAATTATACATTTATAAGATTGCACAACTGGGTTCAATATTTTGAGGAAATCTCTGAGTACTATATAGATATATCACAGTTGTCCAACTGAGAATGGGGAAGCAGGGCTTTTTATCCACCTCTAATTTTCCTCATTATTTGAGACAACATGTAGCCAAACTTCTAGCCACAGAAAAGAAGACAGATCATAATTATTTGTAGTATGAGAAATGAGATAAAGATATCATTATATATATATATATATTTATATGTTTGTGTATAAATGCATATGAAAATATAAGCAACATTCAGACAAATTTGACAACTAAGATGAAATAGAAAACTTCTTTGAATCAAAATTCACTTAAGTGAAATTAGAAATAAAAGTAGAAGTCAGCTTTCCTAACACTGAGACACAATTCCTGACATGCACAACTTAAAGGAAGAGGTTTCCTGCATTCCCGCATTCCTGCATGCAGGGCACTCAGCTGATGGCCTGCTGGCTTCAAAGAAGAAACATCCTAGTGGAAGAACACGGTAGAGCAAAGGTACTTTGTACACGGAGGGCAGAAAGCAGAGCAGGAGCACAGTGCCAGGGACAATATATAGTATCCGAGCTTATCCCTCCATGACTCCCTGAAGCACACCCACAAATTTCCTTTACTAATTCCCTAGGCCGACTCCAGTCCAGTCAAGTTGACACAATTAAGCTTAACCACCATGTTCTACCCCCTGTTAACCTGTCACCCAAACGTTTCTCCTTAACATGTACGCTGCTTGCTTGAACCGGCATGACTGTTCCATTAGGGCGCTTGAAGCACCAGTGGAAGCAGGTAGTATAACCCGCCCGATGGGGCAGTTGTGCATGTATCCCTGGTGGCATGAGCTACACAATGGGACAGACCTGCATGCACAACCCTGTCATGGAAGTGTTAACCGCACTTAATCTCTAAAAAAAGACAAGTTTATAATTCTCCTTAATGCAATACAATTACCCTCCATAAAATCAAAACCATAATAATCCCTTCCCCATAGTCCCAAAAGTTTCAGTATTTTTCAAAAGTGCAAATCAGAGTCTCTTCTGATCAGTGAAACTCTATAATACTCAAACACAAATTACATAATGCCAAAGTAACGGGCACAAGGTAAATATTCCATTTCCAAAAGGGACAAATAGAGGGCTCAAAAAGATTTGGGCCAAAGAAAGACAGAACACCAGCAGGGCAAATGTTAAACCTTGCAACTCCATATCTAAGATCCAGGGCACTTTGGTGGGTTCCGGAGGGCTTAGGCATCCCCATTCTTAAGGCCTTGCTAGTTGCAGCCCTCAGAGCCTCTCTTTCGGCTGGTTCTACTCATGGATTGCAGCCTTCCTTGGCCGATGTCTCACACTCCTGTCTTCTATTCCTAAGCTCTCCATTGTGCCTTTGGGTTCATTTCCACAACTTCTTGCATTACCCTCCCTCGGAAAATCAATTTCCTACAGATTCTTCTCAAGAATGGAACCCAAGAACACCCCTTTCAAATAAAATGTTCACACTTTTGTACCCTTGAGACTGTGATGGACAAATTCTTTCTGATTTCTTAAATGTCCAAGGCATCTTTTTTCTAGTTCCTCTACAAAGTACTTGGTTGATTTTAGTGGTTTAATTTACTCAGCAAGCACTACTCCTTTGCCTCCAACTTTACACATGGCTCTTTATGGGCCAAAATTTAAAATTTTCAAATTGTTCTTCTCTTCCCACATGTCTAAGATCTCACTATAAATCAGGTAAAAGCAGACATCAGAGACCATACCACAGTCTGAACATTGGGCTGTCTTGAAATTTCCTCCTCCAGATCAATTAGTCCATAAGCCTTTAACTCAGTCTTCCACAAAATCAGTCTTCTGCAAAATCTTAGGACATAAGTAAAAAGTATACAAGTTTTTTGTCAGAATATAACACGCACGGCCTCTAGTCTAATCCCGGTAGAATCCCTGACTGAAAAGCCATGAGCTCAACCTTTACTGTCTGCTTTTTATTCACATTCTAGTCTTCTGAGCACTGACCAGGCTCACCTGGCAGGTTCCGCTTACAGCATTCTAGGCATTCTCTACCTGGTTTTGCCAAAACATCCCAAAATCCTCCTGAAAACCAGTCCTGAAGGCTTCTGAAACCATGCAGTCAGGTATAGTAACAGCAATGATCCTACTTCTCTGGTACCAATTTTCTGTATTATTCAGCTTTCCTGTTCGACAGCCAAATTTAAAGGAAAGCTTTAATTTAGCTCATGATTTTAGGGAATTCAGACTACGTTGGTGGGCGCCAAGCCAGAAACGAGATGGAAGAATTGTGTGACAGAGTACAGATGCTTAGTTCATGTTAGCTGGAAAGCAGAGCATAGAAACAGTGCCAGAGTGGAAGGGGCCTGGCTCCACATATAGTAACCAATGTCATGCCTCTATGACCAACCCAAATACACCCAGAAGTGTGCTTTGCTAATACCTATGCAGCACCCAAGACAATCAAGTAGGTACAACTAAGCATAATCACCACAATACACTGTAAAATACCCACCCTGGATTCAGTAGTCACTGTGGAGGTAAGCAAAAAGAATGAAGGATATTCATGGAAAATACTATAAAATGTTCACTAATGATAGTATTTACCAAATTGTATTTGACCTACAGCAGAATAGTGTCAGGAAATTAATAGGAATAGATGCCAAATTATGAAACCTTATTGAATTAATGAGTAAATGGATAATAGAAAAATTATGTATCATTCCATTTTAAGAAGTGTATTTATTAGCTCAAATGTAGAAAAAAGGTAAGAGAAGTCAAGGAAATTCTTCTGTAGCCTATTGGCCATTCATTCATCGCTTGAAAATAGTTTTTAGGTACACTATATGCAGAGCAATTGTATTTGCCCAACCAAAACTGAAATATGTTTTCTAAAAGTTAGTATTGTGATTATCTATATCTATCTATCTATCTATCTATCTATCTATCTATCTATCTATCTATACAATTGCAAGCTATATGTATCTTGCAATTAGTTTGGGCAATGTATTTTTGAAGCAAATGAAGAAATTCTTAAATAAACTGGAAATTTATAGTAACAATAGGATCACTTTTAGAAAGTAAACTAGTCTATAAAACCTGTTTGACAATTACCATGCTGTATTTCTAGGTGACATTGAATCTGCAAATAATTATACACTGTCTTTGTCTTTAGGATTTTTTCAAAGCAGAAGTTTTAAAAATATATACAGTTTTATGTCTTAAGCACCTGCATGATTCTCAGAAAGCTACACAGTGCTCCATTAAAAAATATTCAAGAATGATTTTTTGTACATGTGTGTAGGTTGAGTCAAGATGGATCCCAAGAAGGTAAATCAGTCACACAGCATGGAAATTCCAAACATCTGGATAAGTCCAAAAGCTAAGAATACAAATCTATTTCTCCAAAATGTGAGTGATACATGTATTAAATAAGTAGAAAATGGGGGTTGGCGATTTGGCTCAATGGTAGAGCACTTGCCTAGCAAGCACAAGGCCCTGAGTTCAATCACCAGCAACCCCTGTAGAAAAAGTAGAAAATGTATCAACAGACATCTTAGTCTTAAAAATGTTTAAAAAGAAGTTTCAATGAACAAGGCAAAAGACAGTCATGCTGAGATCCCCTGTGATTACATCTTTCTTACCATTTCACTTTTCACCATCAGCATAAAATCTAATACACCATTATTTTTCCTGACTGGAGTAATTATAACCTCTACCCTCAATTCCCATGCCTTAGTGGCTAATTCACACAAGCTAGACTTGCTTTCATCTTTGATAGTTACGATAATTTACTCGAAATTTACTCAAATGACCCATAAATTATTTCCAGGACTGCACAATTGCTGTTTTTTCATCTTATACTATTATCATCCTCTCCAATTACTGTCCTTTTATCTAACGCAGTAAATGGGATATAGAATTTCTCACAAGAGTAGAAGTAATGCTCAAACATGAAATCAAGTAATTATTCACAACAGTCACCATGTGGGAAAAAAATTTAAGTATCGATTGATGGATGAATAGATAAACTGTGGTATATATGTGTATATGCATTTAAACATTATTATTTAGTCTTAACAAGTAAAAAAATTGTCACTTGTGGTGTCATGAATGAACCTGAAATACAGTATTCTAAATGAGAAAAACCATACTGCATGACCGCACTCATGGGCAAAATTAAAAAAAAATGAAATAAACAGAAACCAATAGTAGAACAATGATGACCACAAAGGGGAGGCGAAGAAAATTGAGAATAGATCAGAAAGCACAAATGTGTGGGTAAGTACATATGTGATGCACTGCATAAGGACTGTAGAAAATACTGTGTACAGTGAAGCATGGTGGCACACACCTGTAATCCCAGCAATCAACACTTGGGAAGCTGAGGCAGGAGGATTTCTGTAAGTTCAGGGCAAGCCTGTGCTACATAATGAATTCAAGGCCAGCCTGAACTACATATCAAGACCCTGTCAAACAAAAAGAAAACACAATAAAACAAACTTCCTCTCTCTCTCTTTATATATATGTATGTGTGTCTGTGTGTGTGTGTGTGTGTGTGTAAAATTTTTCTGAAAAAGTAGACTTTAGGGGCTCCTATAAAAAAAGAAGATAACTATGAAAAGTGATGGGCAGACTACTTTGATTACAGTAGGCTATTTTGATTACAGTAGTCATTTATACATATGGATATGTATCCACATATATTTTAAAAACAACCTGTTCATATATAAATCAGAAGAGTTTTAAATTGAGATAAGGTAAAGAGTGGCAATGATCTTACCAGCTCAGGGTTGGTATGTAGACACTTGTGCATGAGACCATGTGTAGACATGCCATCCTAATCTGTGTAACTCTCAAGGCCGGAAGCTTGCTGTGGATTGGAAGAAGAAGAAAGGGAGAGACCCAACTTTCTTTTGCTTAGATATGGTAAACGCATTTCCCCTCATGTGTCTTTCATAAAAACATAGGCTATTTGTAAAACCTAGCTGCATAAAATTCTAGAAAAGCAGTTGTATTTCACAAACATGTGGGCAGTTTAAAATAAAAATTTTGTGTGCAATGAAAGAAAATAAGAGAAAATACTTGGAGTATAACTTGCTGTCTCCGCACACCGGAACCTTCTGAATTTCCAAGGCCCCGCGTCATTATAGAATCACACTACACACTCATTCTCCTCCCTGGCAGGGAACCTCGACCCAAGCAGCTTCAGAGACTGCATCTACCTTCGAGGTTAGGATGGCGTACAATCCTTTCCACTACGGGTGGTTCTCATGACATGGAAAACTGTGAAATAAAAGTAATATAGTGGAATAGGAATAAGTTAAGTACAGTAAATATTCACGTTCAGAAAGAAGAAATTTACAAACAAAGATCTAAGAAATTGACAATGATAAAAATTACTCTACAGTGATTAAGAAAATTTCCTGTTTGGGGGTTGGGAATTTAGTTCATGAGGTAGAGAAAGGCCGGGAATTCGATCCCCAGCACCCCCCCCACACACACACACACAAAGAGAAAACTTCCGGTTCTGAGAGAGGGACGAATTCTTTGGCGAGTGTGTCTGGCTGGCTGTGGTTGAGCGCTTTTTTGAAGGAAAGGAATTCCCTGCTCACACATCGTCATCTCTATCCTTCATCCTGACTCCTCAGCGTTTCCCAAGCCACTCATCTCCACTGAATGTAGCAAAAATGGACTTGTGAAAATGACTATTTGCCATTTTCACAAATATACAACTCTGTAAGTGATCCATATTGGAGACCATGTCAGGAAAGAGCAGAGCATTAAGGATTAAATTTCCATAGGCTTTTAGAGGCCAGGCTTGTGACAAAAACAAAAACAAAAAAAAACAAGAAAAAACACCTCTTTGAAAGTAAGATTCTTTTTCCCCTCAGATTCATGCAAGTGCCAGTAGTCAAAGGTCACATTCAGAAGTCGTTTTCAGCCTCAAAACAATGTTACTTTACTTACTAGCTGCTGTGTCTTCTCACTTATCTCTCAATGATGGCACCGCGAGGCCGTTTGAAACAAAAGCCTCGATTGATAAAGCAGCACCTGAATCTGATTTTTATAGACGGCCAAGCTCTCACGGCCTGACAGATAATCTTAGTAGCAGGCTCGAAGAGGTTCAGGAAGCTTATTTCCTTTTGCTGCTGTCATTTTGCTAACAAGCACATTATTTTCGGAATTACAAGCAGTTCGTTTTGTCTGTACTGTCAATGTGGTGTTTTTAAATTACCAGTTTCAAAATTAATATAGACATATCAAGTTCAGGTGCTTGAATTTATATTGATTACTTCTATACAGTCAGTTAAATATTTTCTAACATTATTAGCTGAAGAGAGAGAATTCGGATACTTTCAAATAAACATAGACATTTTCTATGTAGGATATTTTTCTAATTATAATAAGAATTAAAGAGTATTAAGTGTCAATATTTAAAATGCAGTTGGACTCATACATGTTACACATGTACAAACTGATTAGTCCAAGTCTCATTTCAAACTAAATCTTCTCATTCTATATTCAGTGCAGTTTCTACCACATCTTGCACAACTGTTAGTGTAAGCATGATTGTCTTGAACTTCATGAGTTTTAAAAGTTTAATTGTGCAATACAGGTTTTAAAAACTAGTTTGTCACAAATTTGTGTATTCTCATCTGTTGGTCTGGTGAATTTGATCCTTAGAATACTTACAGTAGTTCAATATAGTGAAGTAAGAAAAATTATTAAAGGTTAAGGACTATATTTTTCATTATGAATTACTGTTGCATTATAATGAGAGATGAAAAGAAGATTAAGAACTGATTTAAAATTTAATCCTTAAATCTCTTCTTCAAGTGATTTTGGTTTTCAATTAATAAGATTTTAAGATTTCATATTATGTACAAAGATATTTGTGTTATTATCATGGTTGTTGTTGCAAACAACCAGAGCTTAGTTTAGTTTAAAAATGAAAATAGTCTTTGAATCCCCCAGTGAGAAATTTGATCAGCAGGAAAGAGAAGTCATTAATCTGTTTATTACATGTAGTTGCAACAGCTTGCTATTGGAAATAGTATGATTTACTTCTAAGCTAGAAAACAATTGAATCATCAAAAATAAAAGTATTTACAGAGTCAGGAATGAAGCTCTGAGGATCACTGATATTTTGCAAAATGAGTATTGTATATGCACAGTTTAGCACATCACTTAATTATTTCCAAATTACCATTGTGTCAAATGCCAATCTTGACCTTTTTAAAAAACATTTGAATATAATACTAAGATTCCAGTTAAAACACATAGGAAATAAAATTTTCTTCTTTTAGAAGTTATTTATAGGGACAATTCTCTCTCCAGAAAGTAAAAACATTATTAAACTGTATAATGGATGGTATCCGCAAATGTCATGCAACTTTTTTTGTTGATGTATGGATCACCTTCCTGTAGGATTAGCATTATATAAAAGCAGGAGGTAAGGATCAAAGAAGAGTTTCCTACTTTCACTTGATTTACAACACACTTACAGAAAAAGTCGAATCTATTAGAAGAAGACTAGTTACAAATAAGTAGTGTAGTAATCAAAAATTTGGTGCAAGTAGATGTGTGTTTTAATAGAGTCTTTCACTTAGTAGTTGTGTAGGTATCCAGAGTTAACTTAATTGGTGGGCCTCGGTCTTCATACTCATTAATGAGGGATAATGAAAAATAACTTTCAGTATTACTATAAAAGTAAAGATAAAATTTTAATACATGTTTATCAGGGAGTATTCTATTAACACAAGTAGATAAAATATAGCTACGTGAATCACATCAATGAAATACAAATTTTAAAAATTTCCCAGAAAAGGAGGTAAAATCATTTCATAGTATAATGTTGATTTATCTGCTCATGAACACCAGGGGTAGCATTTTGGGTACTGATAACAAATGACTATGAAGTTTGGAATGTCATTAATAAAAATTTTTAAATGTTGTTGAAATATTATTATCACTATTTGAAACAGGAGATAATATAGTCACAGTTTAATGATCTGCCTTAAATCATTTAAGTAAATGCAGGTAGGAGGAATTTGTACCCAGACACAAAGAAGAAATATTTGAGATCTCAATTGTCTTGTCATATTACTTTCTTGTTTCACATTTGGTAAGTCGCAAATGGAGAC
The DNA here is from genome assembly GCA_004026905.1 of Hystrix cristata. NCBI lineage: Eukaryota > Metazoa > Chordata > Mammalia > Rodentia > Hystricidae > Hystrix > Hystrix cristata. The sequence continues at coordinate 111,193 of PVJO010002299.1, forward strand.
ATAAGAAATTTAAACTGCACAGAATAAAATTAGTAAAAATAAATTTTGTATTATACTGTATTTTCAAAACTACTAAGGCATTAAGAGAGGACAAAAGAAAAAAAACTCTCGCAGATCACATGGGAAAATGACAGAAAATGTCGATGAAATTTTTGAAAGAGAAAACTTAAAACCAGAAGACCATACTAGTATTAAAGTAAATCACAATTATTGTTCAGTAAATGCGAACAGAATGTGCTCACCTAAGAAAAGAAAGCAAGAAACTTTACAAATTTGATTAAAGGAAAATCTCAATCATATGTCCCCAACAACACAAGTAAGTTTTGGAGAGTAACTCAGACAGCTTCAAAGTAAAAGATGAACCATTTAATAAATTAAATTCAAACAGACGGATGCTGATAATATTATTCCAGGGAACTCTTCAATTTCTTATGCCATAAAAGCAGAAACTCAGATGACTACCATGAACTTTGAAGTTTGCTTATTTTGATAAATCTGTTCTTCATTTCCATAGCAATGCTCAATACAGTAACTTTAGAAAATCCATAATTGTAAATTATCACTCTGATTTTTAAAAGTAATTTACCATTTTTACAACACAGCCATGTCTTTCTCGTGTTGCTTGGAGCCTTCCTTTCAAAATATAAGCACAAGGTAGGGCCCTCTCCTCCCTGCTCTGTGGAAGGAGGAGCAGCCTGACCTCCGTGGTCACCTTGCAGCTCCAAGTTATAAAACTACCTCTTGTCGGGAAGAGAAAAGAGAGTTTGCTTTTCATTTAAGACTGATCAGCAAGCACAGACAAAGCTATGATCCCCCCACTTCATCCCAGCTCTTAAAATCTCCTCTGACCCTTGTTTCTAGGAAGTTGAGTTCAGACTGTGTTTGCTTTTTTCTCCTCTTTTGACAGCCTTGAATAAAGCCTTCCTGGATAGTTCCACTTTGTCCAGTACAGTGTTTGCTCTGACAGAGTTAGGAAAGAAACAACCTGGATATCTTCTACATTGGATGACTTGTTTTATCTCCAGTGTCACTTCAGTCATTACCTCCCCAGGTAGCCATTTCTAATCTCCTTTTTGTAACTTCAGATTATTTGTCCTGAGGTACAAATGCGTATGGATTTAAGTTTACTCCTCTATTGTACTTGCCCCTACCTTTAATCCGCAACTCAAGGTTTACAGATAGTCTGGCTCACATCATTGCCTCAGCTGAATGAACGTATGAAAATGGACAGTGGGGGACTTGTGGGCATTGAATATGAGTGACAAGCAGGAGCACCCAGGCCAAGGTGTTACGGATGAGAAGAGATGGGAATGTTGTAAGAGAGAAGGTAGCGACACAGGTCATAACACAATAGAAGCTTGATACAATTCAGTTGCTTTAAAAATGACAAGAGCTAGTTGGAGATGCTAATAATTGAAAAACTCTATAAACTGAATTTACTGAGATAGGGTGGGGCTAGATTGAGCCAGAAAATGTAAGTTAGACTTAATTAATCTTTCTAAAATTTAAATCTCCATGCCTAAATTACTCAATCACTACTCATATCCTTCAGAAAGCCATAATGTCAAACAAGGACCGTCAAACTCGATGTTTCCTACTTACATGCCCAGGATCTTATTTTACCTTCCACACAGATCCAAATTTCTGTTACGGTAGAATCCTGAAGTTCTCCTATCTTGCCAGGCTTTACTTAAACTTTTGATGTATCGACCTTTCCTTGGCTTTACACTTGGCTAATATCTAGCATTGTTATATAATTTAGCTCAAATGCCCAAATACGTCTGTAAGATTTCTGTGTCACTGTTCACTGCAGCTGGGCCACACAGAGTGTCCTCCTGTGGTTCTCGGCCCTGTGACTTTCTCTACTGTGTTACTCTTCATATCACCTCAGACACGTAGTCTGCCTTGCTTTGGAGACTTCTGCCTCATCCCACAACCACATCATAAACCTTGAGCCCAAGAACAAATGGCACTAATTGTCTCTGTTTTCCCATACCTCCTATCATAGAGTAGGCAGTATGATTAATTAGTTAATTAATTATTAGTTGAATGACTAGTTAACAAGAGCAACTGCACAGAGAGGGAAGGAAAGGTTGCTACCACTTTTCCATTTCATATTTTGTTCTAAAAGTAAAATAATTTGCCTAGTATTTACATCTGGAGGAAGAACCTGCATTCATAAATTTTCTGTGGCCCCTTAATGAAATTCACAGTTGAAATGATGACTTTATATCCAGTTTAGTTTAGTACTGATGCCATGGCAATTATGTTTCTCAGTGATTCTTGGGTAGTAGAAATTGATGGGTCATCACTGGCAATAAAGAGAATAAGGTCACAAAAAAAGACCCTTGAAATCTTTGTTTCCTTTTTACACTATAATGAACAGCCATACTTAGTGATTTAAAGAAATCCTAGTGTATTGCTTGGATTATCTGAGTGCATAAAAGATAGATAACAGGAAATAAGAGAGAGACCTTTTGCAAAAGGGAAGGGGACCGAGCTATGGAGGAAGGTGAAGGGAAGAGAAAGGAAGGAATGGGAAGTGAAGCAGATGAAAAAAAAAAAAAAATTGAGAATTGAGATGTGTTATATACATGTACCAACTCCCCACAAGGAATGTAATCATCGTATACAGCAAACGTGTGTCAATAAAAAATTTTATGAAAAAAATTAAATTACAAAAAATAATAATCGAAAGTAGATTATAAGTAGGATAGAAAAATGGTGTCAATAGAGTTATAGTCCTTCTGGAGGCTTTAAGGAAAAACCTATTTAATTTTGATGCATCATGGAAGCACATCTGAATTTTTGGCATGTGGCCCATCACACAAATCTCTGCTTTCATCATCACATCTCCTTCTCTGAATCTCTTACCCACAGTTAAAAAAAAAAAAAAAAAAACCAACTAATTCAGCTTAATCACATCATCTCATGATCTGTAAATTAATAATTAAGTGTCTTTTACTCCGCGTGCTAGTTTCCTCTGGTTGCCGTAACAAGCTATCATGCACTGATGGCTTAAAACAGAAGGAATTCATCCTCTCCTTGTTGAGGGTGGAAATCTGGAATCTTTTGTGCCAAGCTGTTTATAGCTCTGAAGGAGGAACTCTTGTAGCTTTTCGTGCCTCGTCCCGATCCGGAAAGTTCCCGAAAGCATCACTCTAATTTCTGCCTCCGTAAGTACATGGAATCTCCTCTCTTTGCGTATGAATCAGCACATGCCCATCTTCCTTGCGAATGCATTGCGGCTGTCATCGCATTTTACTAAAAAATGGGCCATTGGATTAGATGTCACGGTAATCCAGCGTGACTTCACATTAACTAATTACGTAAAGGGCTGTACAATCACTTCGGGTTAATTTTACCTGGATGAAAGGGTAATGGGGACTCTTCCTTAGGTGGAAATAATTAGAGTACAAATCATAACTATATTCTTATAGGAAGTTTTGTTGAGGTAACCAAGACACATACTTATTCCTACTGTATTTGTTTGCCCACAAGTTTTTCATCAAGCTTAGAGGATAATAAAATAGTTACTGATCTTATCAAAATAATCTAACTGTATGATAAGTTCATTATTTTTCCCCCAATCTGTGATTGTATCTACAGATGGTGCACCATTACTTATTCTAGAAAAGCTAGGACAAATTTGAGAATTTCCAAAGAAGTTGCATTTTGAATGGTGTTAAATGTGGTTATTTGCAACACAATCAGCAACAGGCATTTTTTCTTAATACATTGAATCAATAGCAAATCTTGAAAATGATTTCTTGGAATTTGTTCCAGGTGATATGAATTTCTTATCCTTCAAAATAGTAAAATCAGTATTTATAAGACTAGCGATGTGGGGGTACTTTACCAATTATTGTGTTTATGGGAATGCAATAACTTAAGCAGAGGTGAAGCTACTAGTTCCTGTGTTGTATCAGGGTTTTGTTGAAGGATTTAGCCAAGGAAAACAGAAGTCATAAGTGTCTGGACATTTCGTCTCCCTGCTACTCGTTATTGCTGTAATACAAGCAATTTGATATGTTTCTAAGATCGAAGGCTGTTTTGATGACAAAACTGTACTTCGTCTACATGCATATTATTCTAGTCCTGTTTTCCAAGCAGTCTCAAATATGATATATGCTCAATAATACTGCATATACATGCTACATTCTGATTTTCAACATATGATAATAGTGAAGTAGAGATGTAGGTAAACAATTAGAATTTGTTGTTTGGTATAAAAAGTGTAAGAAATGACTGTACTCTTAGAAAAGATTTGCATGGGAAGTTACTACCATTTGTTAACTTCGACTAAGGAAAGAGAAAATAACAGAAATAAAGATATCATTTTGCAGAAGAGGACAAAAACTTAGGTATGGACATGATTATTTGTGTGTAATGTATGTATGTCAAAAACTTGTGGGTATGTCATGTTTCTTCATATTTTATTTAAGCTAAATATGTAAAGTATTAATACAACATTTCTTCAAGTTCCTGCTTCTGTTAAGCCAATTCTCTTTCCACCAATTAACCAATGTTCACAGTATAGGCTTAAAATTTTAATTAGCAGACTATGGAGTATTGTAGTACATTTCTAAATCATCCTATAAAGGCAAGAACAGAAAGGAAACTTGTTCTCACACCTCATGATAAATACAGGAGCAGAATACAAAGAGTGAAGTTACTTCCCCCTAAATATGAGGTTCTCCTCTGGAAAAGATAAGTAGAGAATAGAATGTAATTTCTGAAATGGATCCTTTACAAAGTAACATTGTGCTGTTTAATGACACATAGCTCTGATGAGCATTCCAAATTACAAGGTAGCTGAATAGAATTTAAACCAAGGGCTTCATTGATGTGCTTCCTAAAACAAGGGGCTCTTTTAATTAGCAAACTCTATGCTGCTTTCTTTCCTGGCAGCATGTGTGGGGGCTCCAACCAGAAAGTTCTCACAGGCAGCCAAATGCAGAAAACACACCGATCATCTTTGCTCTGTATAGTTGTCTCAGACTCCTTGCTTCTCGTATCCATAAACCTTCCAAAGACCAGAAATCAATGGATGTTGTCCCATCAGATTTTATACAGTAAAGGGAATATCTTCTATTTCAAGTGAACAAAACTGAATATGTGTTCTTTTTGCTTTCTCTTTTTATAAGTCCCTATTCATATGACACAAGATTTTGGCTCCATTGCTGTCTATTCACGTACTAGAGGGAGAAATAGCTGACAAAAATGCTGTCAGTATCAATTATACCATCCATCCTTATTTTGTTTTCTGTCTTCAATAAAAATACACTATTGTGTGCATATATTATATCTGTGCATGTATTGGAAATAGACTATCTCTTATCTACTCAGACATCTCCCTTCATTTGACTATCTACAATTTTACAGATTAAGAGCTCCATCATTATCTGATTCTTGCATTTTTACTTCATTTGGGTGTCACTGGCATAGAAGTATTATTTCTGAAATAGCCTGATATCATAATGTTAATAATACAGAAATCTTGTGCACCCATTAACCATTTTCCCCAATGGCAATAGTTTGCAAAATTACAGTAGGGAGGGACAAGAAAAATAAGGAATAGAAGAAAAAAATGGAAACAAAGCTTTTGTAAATAAGGAGGGAAGAAGGGATGAAGGAAGGGGAGGGGAATGGAAAAAAAGAAGCAGAAAAATATATCATGTACAGGTACAAATCCCCTGTGATGAATGTTATCACTATGCATATCTAAAATGTAACATTAAAATAATTTTTTGAATTATAGTAGAATACCATAATAAGGATATAGAAATTACAGTCCAATTATCTCATTGGGATTTTCCTAGTTTCATTTGTTCTTGTATGTGTGTGAGATAGGAGTAGAATGTGGCTTGAGCTGGCTAGGAAGATGGGTGTGACCTAAGGGAGTGGCCTACACCTGATGTCAGCCTGGAATGCAAAATCCAAATGCTCCTTTCTCACAGGACCGGGAAAAGCCTCAGGAGAATGGAGATGAAATAATTGGAAATGACACTACAAACTTGTTCTCTCACTTTCTTGCCCTGTTGCCCCCTGCTCTCTAACCTGTGCTCTAGCTTGCTCCCTAGCACCCCTCCCTTTTCAGATCCCAAATTGCCCAGGGGAGGCTGGCTATTTCATTCACGTGGCAGTACCACTGTCTTTTTCTTTTGTTTCTTAAATAAATTTCCTTATGGCCTACAATTCACCATTCAATTCTTTGCTTGCTTGACCAAATTAGAACCCAGAAATACCCCTTCCATCCATTATCATACATGTATATGAATATTTAGTTCTATGTAACATTATCAGATGTGTAAATTTGCATATTTACCACCACAACCTGAGACAAAATAATTCTGCCCAAACGAGAGTGCTAGTTTCACTCTTTGGAAACTATCCCCACCACCCTTATGCACCCAACCTACACATCCTGTAATCCCCAACTATCATACTTGCTTATATTTATAGCAGTGAATCCCCACATCAGAAAAACAGAACAAGCTCAAATAAATAACCTGATGATGCACCACAAAGTCCTAGAAAAATAAGAACAATCTAACTCAACGCTAATGCAAGGAAGGAAATTATGAAGATCAGAGGAGAAATTATTGAAGTTGAAGCATATTTATTTTCATAATCGCCTTTTGTTTAAGGCTAGAACTACTGATTTTAAAAATTGCTGTATAGGTTGGTCTTTAGATACATTAACATAAATTAGCATAAAATATGTAAAGATTCAAGAAACATGTAAAGAAAATTACAATACACCTATTATGAGTATTTGAACAATCATCAGTGTTTAGGAAATGTCCCTAGTTGATAAGGGAATGGTGGATGAACTAGGCTAAGAAAAGTCACTCAAGTTGGAGAATCTAGGCCTAAAACAGTGGTTCTTAAAGTTTAGTTTGCAGAAGCATACATTAGAATCACTTAGAAAAATTGTTCAACACTGATTGCTAAATGCTATCCCCAGAGTTTCTGACTCAACAGATCTAGAATGGGGGTCTCAGAATTTCCATTCCTAGCGAAGTCCCTATGCCATGAGAACCACTTGAGTGAATGCTAGAGCCTGTGTTGAATATGGACCCTCAGAAGTAGACATTCAAATTCAGGAAGAACCTTACTGAGGAGTCTATTTTATAGCTAATTTGAAGGCTTGATAGGTTTTAGAGACCAAGACCCCAAGATTAACAGTGCACAAGAGCAACTTAGTGTTAATTGAGCTGAAGATATTAAAAGCAAAATGATAGAAACACTGTAGAGTGAATAAGAAAATTAAATAGGGTGGAAAAGTATTTACTTTAGAACAGATAGGACCCACGGGTCCCAATTAAAAAGGAGATACCCCAATGACAAAATAGAACTGTTGATGTGGAATGCAGATTTACATTGAGCAGCTCTTTTTTTCCCCTTGGTCTTTCTATGTTGCTGGCAAGTTTCTTCTTGTTTCCTAAAAGAGAATCTTTTTCAGAGGGAAGCAAATGCAAAGGCATCTTAACCTGTTAGGATATATTGCTAGCCTATTCTTTACATCTTATGAATAATGACTGCTGAAGCTCCTAGACTATGAGACTGTGGTTTGTAGTTGTGGTTTGAATTATAAATATTACGTGACTTAGTTCTTATAGTAATATGCCTTGGGGGTTTGCATTAAGCCTTCAAATCATTAATTCTGCATTATTCACTTTGTGGATACTGCTGCTGTCATTTTATCCCTATTTTCTGTTTTCTGCCTTGCTACCAATGTTGTCAAGTAACAGGTTGTTTCATCAAAGACATTTGTAATTATAAAAGAAAACTAACATCCAGAAAGCAAAATTTAGAGATTACACTGTTTTCAATCATACTCTAGAAAGATTTTCTAGGAATTTTGAAACACTATGTTTAAAAACCTTAGAGATAGTCCATTTTATTTTCTCTTGTGAATTGAAAGAGCCACACGAGTATTTTATTCTCTTCTGACTAAGCACTTATGTATTTCACCTTCAGGATTTCTAAGAGATTCAGAGCACTGATTGGGATCCTTGGTTGTACATCAGCCCAGTTCTGGGTTTACAGAGAAAATCCTTAATATCCGCTTCTGATATTTTCCAAACAAATATGATAAAGAAATTAAGATTTATAAAAGCAACTTATTTCAATGACAGTAGAAAATGAATATAAATTAGGCATCACTCAGCAAGAGCTACACCATGAGCGTAGAAAATACAGGGCAGCTTCTTATAAAATAAACTGAGCTATCTGCCTAACATAGTATTGATTCTGTAACATCCAAGCACACATCCAATTAGAATGTCTTTCAGGAAAGCAGTATAATATTTAGAATTTATTTATGTAAGTTGAAGAAACACTCCTTACAGGAAGAAAGATTCATTTTTTATTGTGGTCTCGATAAAGCAGAAGGTTACATAAAAGGTTAGTTCTACAGTGCATGCAAAAATTAATGGAAACTCAGGAGAAAGTATTGAGTTGGGAGGCAGCAGAGCTCACAAGGTTGAGGGCCACTGTAGTTTGTCTTAATCTGATCATCTCAAATTTGATATTATAGTTGCAATAAAAATGAGCTTTTAAATAATGTTAAGATTTTCTTTATATACTTTTGTTGTTATTGTTGCGCTATGGTAAAGGAAGGACAATTTCAGAACAGAAGAGAAGTAGCCAAAAAAAGTAAAAAGTATTCAATCCCCTTTTTATTTAAAACAATTTGATTCAATGACCAATTTTCTAGGGAGTTGAGTAAATTGTGAAAACAGAGCACGGAATATGGGCACTAAAAGAAAGTGAAAAGATAGATATAATGATAGACAGGGGCTAAATTCCACACTCCCATATTTCCAACCTATTAATCAAATAATTGCCTGGCACAGATATCAAAATTATAATAAGCTTAGGCTACAGATACACAGCAGTCCATTCACTTAATGTTAATTATTCATTTTCATTGATCACATTTTGCCTCTTTTAACCCTACTCTTTGAATAGCTAACTCCAACTTTTTATTGGTGTCACTTCATTATTTCTATGCTTTAAGGCTATAAAGTGTACTGGGTTCTGAATTTACAGTTTACCATTATATTTATTGTTGGAAAAATACTTCATTTTTAGTAGTGGGTTCATATCAGTAATTATATGAAAAATGGCAAGCATGTGTCAGGGACTGAGCTAAAAAAATTTTATGAATCATCTTATTTAATAAAACTTAAAATTCTAGGCATTATGGAAACTTTCTGTCTCTTTTTCAAAAGAAAACTGAGTTGAAACCTTTAATTTGTTAGAACTCAGACACTAGATGAGTGGGAGAGTCAGAATTCTAAATTTTCACTACTACCTCTTTTCGTGGATTAATCTTTGATTGCAACCCTAAATTTCATTTTTGATTCTTAGATTTGTCAAAAAAGACTTAGGATAAAAGTACTGTGTTATGATGTATACTAGTTCCCCACAATGAATGGAATCATTATGTACTGTCAAAGTATATTAATAAAAATGAAAATTTAAAGAAAGTTTGGCCTCAAAAGGTACATGATTTTTTTTAAAGTTATTTGGGTTGGGTTTATGTACAGCAACAGAAAACAAGAACTATAAGCAATTAAAAACAAATGATAGAACCAAGTAGATACATTCACTATAAAAAGAAGACCAACCAGGCACAGTTCTAGGAGAAATAGTCCAGGTCTTTGAGCCAAACTGTCGCATTCTGAGAATAGTTAACATTTATTTTGCAGATACTGCTTATTTACAAATTCTATTAAGTAGCTAACTCCTTTGCTTGAATTATCATGCAAAACTAAGGAACTAGTTGTAACTGGGCTTCTTGATGCCATACCTCTTATTGGAGATTTATATATTGAAATTCACTTTTCATATTTTAAGTATGACAATATAAGAAAACCTGCATTAAAAATAAGACAATTATAGGTATTTTCAAAATGTAAATCTTGCTTGAATGGGGAAAAACATAATATAAATTCTATATTGTATGATGTTGGAAAATATTAGTAATTTTTAGGTATAATAGCAATATTATGACAATGTAAGCATGCCTTCTATACTTAGAATTCACTGAACATTTGCGGAGTAATGTGTCATGACACTTGTAACTTATTTTCAAATAGAAAAAAATTAAGTTTATTGATACATGTGTATTTATGATGGTTGTTTTTGAGATTATCCGAATGTTTGAAAATGTTTGTAAAATAAAAGTTTAGGAAAAATTCTAGCTGATGAAATCACAAAGATTTAGAAGACTGTATGAGCAATTTGAAATGGATATTTTAGCAGATATGAAGTTTTATTTATTTATATGTGGTGCATGAATGTGTGTGTAAGTGTGTGTGTGTGTGCCTGCCCATGCATGTGTGTGTTGCAAAAGGATCGAATTCAGGGCCTCAGACATGCTACAGTTGGGTTCTGCCACTGAGCTCCACCCCAGCCAAAGTTCTAATGCAGCATTTTTTTCTGTGTTTAAGAAACATTTTTTGAAATTCAAAGAAACAAGGGATGGAAAATTGAATTAAACATCTAATATAAAATTTTGTTTCAGGTACTATTGATTTTAGAAAATATAAATTTATATCTCCAAATCTATATGATAAGGAAAACTAAAATTTCTCACAAGAACAAATTATTGAATTCAACAATAATTTCTGATTTCTCTTAAACAATTACTATGTGCCAAGCGTGGAAATAGGTATTTTGTATACACCATCACTAAAATTGAACAATATTGTTTTAAGAAGAGTATAATCCCCATAACTATAAGCAGAAAAGCTTAATTCCTTGAGAGAGTACATACTTTTCTTTGAATAAATACAGTAAGAAATTAGAATATGAAACTGGAGAATTTATTGGAATAGTTCTAAATAGATATCCAAATGAGCTGTTTTTCTAGGAGGAAGCAGGAAGATGCCCGGTGGTCTTTATTTTGCTAATCTGAGCATGCAAGTTGCTGATCAGAGATAACTATGAAATGCGGGGAACTTCATATACTATATCAGAGAAATGGGGTAAGAAAGATGAAATGACTCTAGGCGAGAAAGATAGACACCTCATTTCTATGGTCTGAAGGTTCATGTCTCCTCAAAATTCATATACTGAAATTCTAATCCCTACAGTTATGGTATTAAGACAGGGCCTTTGAAAGTTAACTAGGTTCTGGGGATGGAGACCTAGTTAATGGGATTATCGTCTTTATAACAAAGACCTCAGAATGATTTCTCACCATTTTCCACTACTCTGGGACACGGCAAGAATGTACCACCTACAAACCAGGATGAAGGCCCTCATCAGATTCCAAATCTTTGTGCACCATGATCTTGAGTTTCTCAGTTTTCAGTACAGTGAGAAATAAGGTTTTTTGTTTATAGGTCTCCCCATAATGGTGTTTTTGTTATTGCAACTTGCATGGACTGAAACAGTATTGAAACTTCAGTTTTGCATGTGCTTGCAGTGTAAATTTGAGATCCCAATTCCTTAAAATTGTACATGAGCTACTCATTTTGATGCTATCAAAACACAGCCAATTTTGAATTTGAGTATATCCTTAGTAAATACATGATAAGAGCTACATTTATGCACCAAATATTGGTAAAATTTTAGTCAAAGGTAGAATACACACTTTGGTATATATACACACATGGTATGGTACACACATGGTATATATAAAACTCAAATGGTGAGAGCATGAGTTTGAGGGGAGAGTAGAAAATAACCCTTCTGCTGTTGGTGTTCTGTGTGCTGTGAATATTAGTCGATGCTTTACAGAGGATGAGAAAGATTTCTCTAATCACGTAAGTTGATTAAGTGAAGCTACAAAACTTAAATACTCCTTATTAACTTCCTCCTGAAAACATTCTCTAATTTTCATAAACCAGATTGATTAGTGTGCTCATTAGTTGTATGTGTCAAGGTGGCTGCACTATTCAATCATGATTGTCAACTTGAGTAGACTAAAAGACAACTAGCAGGCTAGTGAAGCACATGTCTGGGTGTGTCTGTGTAGGTCATGGGGCATGACTTTGGGAAATATACCTGACCCCTAATCTTTTCCTCTATGGCATTCTTGGCAACCAGCTCTGCTTCCCAGACACAATGAAGTGACCAGCTTTGTTCCACCCTGATTTTCTGCCTTGATGCGCTACCTTGAAATCACCTGATCATGGACTGAACCTCTGAAACTGTGAAGAGAGCCAAATTAAACCTCTTCATTTAGTTTGTGAGTCTTGAGTAATTTCTCCATACAGTGGAAAGCTGGCTAATATTTCCAGTGATTCAAACACAGCTCTAATTGTTTCTATAATTCATATTTACAATATTAAGCTCAAGTGAAGTAGATTATTTTTTACAATGTGGGTGGGTGTCACCCAATTATGTAATGGAATGGCCTTGATAGCAAAACCGAGGTTTCTCTGAGGAAGAGGAAATTCTTCCACAGAATTTTAGCATCGACTCCTTCTCCATCTAGTTTCTAATATCTATCCATCCATCCACTCCCTCTTGTTCTGTTTCTGTGTAGCTCTCTGGCTGATAGAATTGATAATAATAATTATGCCAGCAAATTGACATAAAATAGATCTATGTCAGCCAAACCATGATAAAGTGTTCCCCTAGATAAAATTAATCTCACCTATTTAGGCTCATCAAGACCATCCATTAATGCAAGAAACAGGTTTTCTCTTTTGTTTGTTTTTGCGTTAGTTTTAAAGAAATCTGGTTAGTTATTAAAAAAAAATGCCTGAACTAAGGTAAAGAAACAAATCATTACATAATTTGGAGAGGATAGACATTATAGAAGGCATTTTCCTCTCTTTTGACATTTTCCAAAGGTCAAAAGTTTGGAATCCTACAATTATGTTGCATTTGAAAATGATGAATCTAAAGGTAAATCAGAATACACCCGCATAATGGCAGATATTTAGGCCTGATGGACAGTTTAAATGTATTTGTGCAATTATCCAAGTTAAACCAGCCTCACTGTAGCCTTATTCAAACTTGTTACCTTGACAAAAATGGGCTTCACATGACTACTACATGGCTCAAATGCAAGTAATGAATGATTTTATGAACTTAAATTATGTTATAATTTTTATTTATTATGCCTTGGTGGGTCAGATTATCTACAGTAAATAACCTTGCCAATTAGGGAATATAGTCTGTTTTCCAAAGTGTATACTTACACACATTTTTTTGAGAACTAGAGAATGCGATTTAGGAAAAAGAGGGAAAACTATTTTGAAACTGAGATTTGGTGAAGAGTGAGACACACACACGACTGAGTCTCCTAAATATCTGGCTGCTGTTGCTATGCTAATGAAACATACAGTATGATATAGTCTTGTTAAATTTCTGATAGTAATAATGGAAATCACATGAATTCGCAACAATTCTAAACTTTATGTGCTGCGTTAAGGGGTGCCTATTTCGATCACAGATTGGGTGGATCTGCAGGTGCAGAAACAGAAAGAGGGCTACTTTGACAATCAAGAAAATATCAATAGAGTTGACTATTTAATGCTCCCAAATGGAACTGTTTTTTTTCTCCTCCCTTTTAGACGTTTTACATTCTGAAGCCTGGGTGATTAGAAAAAAGAATTCTCTTTCTCTCTTTTCCATGGTAATTTTTAGAAGGAGGTTTAAACACCAGAATAAGAGTTTTACATTAGTAGACACACATGAGTGCTATGTATTCTAACCTTCTCTCACATGTGCTCACTTAGAATATTTGTACAATCATCCATCAAAAATCTGGGAAAAAAATGGTTCCAACGAGCCCTGAGAAAACCAAAATCTGAAAGTGTTCATTTTAATATAAAAATACGTTTAAATGTATTTGCTTTTAAACTATTCAAATCCTCTTGTATAATTTAAATCATCACCAGTTTTCTTATAATACTTAATAAAATGTAAAAATTATATAAATAGATATACTGTATGGTTTATGGGATGACAACAAAAATGACTATACATGTTCAGGACCGATGAAGTAATTGTTTGCCAACATTTTTGATCAAAGGTTGGTTGAATCTGTGGGTGCAGAAGCCACAGGTAAAGAGGTCTGATTCTATTTATGGAAACAAGGTTCACATATCCTGAGTGACTCTAAATAATACTGATAGAAGCCAAAGACATAAACCTGTGTCATGATATAAAGCTGTGACTTTTTCAGTTTATTGATGAAATACCAAAATGTTAAATGAATATTCTGATTGGACAATATAATTATCAACTGCATTAAAAATTGCATGTCAAGGGCCAAACACAGAAAATAAAAATCAGTGAAATTCCAAGATGATAAGAGGCAAAAAGAAACCTGAAGGCCATGTGGCTTAAATTAATTTGATTGGAAATACTTGATTGGAGATATCATTTGAATATAAAATGACACTGTTTTACTTAAAATTTCATTTCTAATTTGTTTTTTAACATTAATTTAACAATATCTCTTGGAACACTGTAGAATATCCTGACTTTAAATGTTGTCACCTGATCCCGTGAACCCTTTGCCTTTTAGCTTATATCTAATGCTTTACCCTTTTGTATCCATTGTTTACCCTTTTCTTTTGTTTGTATTTTGCCTCACTCAAATGAGGGATACCATATGGTATTCAAGCTTGTAAGTCTGGTTTATTTCACCAAACATTATATTTTCCAGGTCCATCCATCCATTTTCCTATAAATGACTGTAGTATTTCATTGTTTATAGCTGAATAGTATCCCATTATACATAGATACCACATTTTGTTTATCCAGTTATCTGTTAATGGGTATACAGGTTACTTCCAGAATTTAGCTATTGCAAATTGTGCTGCTATAAACATTGTTGTGCAAGTATCTCTGTAGTAGGATGTCCTTAGCTCTTTGGGGAAGATACCTAGTAGGAGAATGACTGGGTTGTATGGGATTTCTACTTTCAGGCTTTTGAGAAATCTCCATACTGATTTCCATAATGGTTGTACTAGTCTGCATTCCCACCAACAGTGTATAAAAAGGCAAAGGGTTAGATATAAGCTAAAAGGCAAAGGGTTCAAGGGAACTAGAAGGTGGCAAAGGGGAAGGGGAATGGGAATCCAGAGGAATAATGATATCTCAAAAATAACCTCATAAACCAAATTTAAAACAGTGACTCTTACACTAGGTACTATAGTAGCTTTATGTAGTTGTGACTTAATGCTGTATCTGTGTGGTTGTTTACATTGCTCACTGTCATAAGAAAAAGGTACAATATATTGTGGTCTGTAAGCTTGTGCAATGGCCTGTGATTTTGTGTAATTTTGGATAAATTTTAATAAAAATCTAAAAAAATACATTGGAAAATACATAATTATATCAAGAGGCAAAAAAACTAAAATGTTTTTAATAAGATAAAGTCGTCTATTATCCAGACCCTTGTTTCCTCCAGTATTCTAAAGAGCTGTAGTTTTCCTGACCTGTTACTTATGTTAGCAATTTTTCATGTGTTTATAAAAATTTAGATTCCTCAAGTCCTTTGTAAGCCTTTTAAGGTCAAGTGTCATGATGCTTTTGCTTCTTTGCATTCTCTTTAGACATGGCACCCAAGTGTTCTGCAGATAAATATTCATTAATTATGATAAAACAATTATTTTTCATTATGGTACCTAAAAAATGTTGTCAACTGAGTATATACAACACTTATATTCATCCATAACTCTGCATGACTGGTTAAATAGTTGAAAACTAGAGAGAGTTTATTCGTGTACCAAGACCATTCAACTCTACAGTACTGGGTGAGTAAAATGAAGTTTCTGGCTCTTAGCATTTTCAGGGCTATACAAAATACTGAACTGTACCTTTTCTTTTTTGTAGGCTCCTGGTATTTAAAAATTATGCTAAGACAGAACATGACTGTTTAAACTGTGCACATTTTTCTGCATATATAAAAAAGTGCTTGTGAGTTACTGGGTTTAGATGGACTGATTTAGAGTGAAATCATTAACTAAAAAATTACAAATCAAAGTGGTAGGAGAAGAAGATGAAAATGATGGAAGAAAGGAACATTACTTGGTAGCAAGAAAATGGACACAAGTATAGACAAGCAAACTATTCAGGAATACTTATAAAGTATTCACAAAAGTACAAATATGAAAGAGAAAAATTGATCATTATGCTTTCCAATTTTGTGATTTTTATTGTTTGTGGCAAGAAAATATAAATTCTAACTTCGCGTTAAGCTCAGTCAAACCATTATATTATCACTGAATTTATCTATATAGAAGTTCATTCATTTTATGTGTACATTCATATACACATACATCAAAATACATAAAAATATAAAATATATTTGGGTAATAAAAACCATTGAGGTTAAAAGAGCATAACTAATCAACAAAAACTCCTAAAATAACCTAAGAATTTATAAACATGATGGCAATACCCATTAATATTTGTTGAAATAAAAATACTGTTAAGACTCAGGAGTTTTAAAATAGGGGAGTGATTGCTTAGTGTATAGAAGAAATCCAGTAAAAGTAACTCAAAAAATAGTTCTCTAAAGTGATCAATGAAATCATGTACAGGTACCAAATACCCCCAATGAATATAAACATTACATGTCCTAAAAATGAGCTAAAAATAAGAAAAAAAGCAAGACTGTAAATGGGAAAAGGGGATTTAGAGATGGAAGGACAGAGGTGAGTGCGATAGGGACAGGGATATAAAAAGAAACAAGTTCTATTATGTACAATTGCCCAACATGTACCACTCCCCAAGATGAATGTAAATTTAATGTAGTGTAAACATGTACTAATAAAATACAAATTAAAATAAAAACTTGAAAGGTAAAAGCATTGAAGTGAACAAAAGAAAATAGGAAAAATGTTGAAAATAAGAATGTATAATACTAAAAACAAAGTGTGATTTTATATTTCCTATTTACTAAAAATTATAATCTTTAAAATACGTATGCTATGATAAAATTTAGTTAGTTCAATTGATTAAAAGGCAGGATATTTGAATACTATGAGAATCAAAATTTGAAAAACCATAACAGAACAATACCATAAAGGACAGTGTTATCTCTTTAATAGATATTTCATTGAATCATTCTAAAAAACATCTAAAATGGTCTTGCACAAATAAGTATTTGGAAAGCATGTGAGTTCACTTCCTAAAGGTTCCTAAACGTTACTATCATGACCTAATAATAATTATCCCTCGTTTCTCCCAACTCATAGAACTCTTCCCAACTTGCACAAAGTTAGCGGCTGGTGAATATATAGAAAATATCATTAAAAAGCATAAATAAATAGCTATATAATTTTTGAAATAAGTAATATGATTAAAGAAGCCATTAAAGTCAGAAACTATAAGGCAGTTTTTAATCCTTACCATTAAAAGAAAATGCATCTGTAATTAACTAAAGATAGATGACAACTCGCAAAATATTTGCCTTAAGGCAAATATTTATATATATTATATATATATATATATTTAAATATATATATATATATTTAATGGGCAGATCTACACTTCTTTCTCTGCCACTTGAGATCAAGCACAGTCACCACCCTGTCACTACATCATCTTTGCAAAATTTCTCCCAAACACAGAATCCCCCATAAAGCTACTGAGCAGGGATTTGAAAATGTTATTATAGTCATCTGGGGACTTTTGAGAGAAGAACTGCTTGGGCCACACCCCAGACTATTCAATCTGTATCTTTGTAGATGAGACCAAGTTATTTTTATGTTTGTTTAAAATGAGAGTTTTCATGAATGATGGCTATCTTTTTTTTCTAATTTTTTTTTTGAGAAATAAGAGGTCATCACTTGGTTGCCAAATAAGTAGCCAGAGAGAGATATAGTTGCCTAATTTGTAACAAATCCCTGGTATGATTGTCTATTTTTGGCATCCAAAAAACCCTCATACATTGTGATCCTACCTTGTTACTAATCACTCTTAACTTTCTTCTGAAATTCACTGAAAAGTCACTTAAATGTTTACTGATTCCTCTACTGTGTTGAACGAAGTATGAAATGCAGAAGGATTAGTGTTAATTTATTTCAGACAGTTCTAAAAATATAATTTTTTCCCTGTCTACATCTTCAGTTTGTGCTGCAGTTGTCTTTAATTCTTTCCTTTTTTTGTGCACGGTTTACGTTGTAAATTCTGGTGCTCAAATTTCAGCCAATATATATTTTTGCCTTGTTCTTTTCCAGTAGTTCACATCTTTGTTACAAGGCTCTTTACCTGCCAGAGTTTCATTTGGATTCTCCCATGAACCCATAAGTTCGGGAAAAAAAAAAAAAAAAAACAAAAAAAAAACCTTTAAAATCACCTTAAATTCTGGCATCAAAAGGAGTGAAAATGCATTAATTTTATCCCATCATAAAAATAAGTGTCATGTTCCATAAAATGGATGATGCTTTCCAATAGAGGATAAGAAGTTTATTTTGATGTAGTTCTTTAAGATGAACAAATAATAATGGAATTAATGTGAGAAAAATATTTCACTATCTTAGGGAATGTTAAATTTTAGTCTTCTAGTTTGAAGAAATAAAGACTAGTTTGTCAAGAACTTGGGACATGATGGCAGATATGTTTCTAGAAAGACTTCTGCATACAAATGCTATATGCATTTGTCTTTAGGTGGCAATAAATATATTATTTTCATCCTTCATGTGCACGTTAAAGCACTTTCCACAGGTCATTTCGTGGAGTATAGAAGTATTTATATTTTTTTAGGACAGAAACCATATTTTTTCTTCTTCTGTACTTATATTTACTGCCTGTAACACCCAGTGCAGTGTGAACTACAGGTAAGCACTCAATAAATGTTTGAGTGAATGAATAGTACTAATACAGGATGTTCTGAGAAAAGAGATAAAAGAGTATCAAACAATGACAGAAAAGACTGTTAGAAGGAAGATAGCAATTGATTAGTAGTTGCCAGAAGCCATTCAATATTGTTCCCACATCAACAAAAGAAGACAAATACAAAGATCAATTTTCTTTTTTACCATTTATTTCTAAAGCAAACTCCCACATCACTTTCCCCTTTTAACGTGGTAAATACAGAAGGGCATTTTTGCGTTGTTACTGAAAGAGGTAAATTAGCATCATTAGCTATTCAGTTACCCTGGCTGCCTCCACTACCGAAGAGTGACATTATCATATACAAAAGAAATGTGTGGATGTGTGGAAAGATATATCGGGGAGTACAATTGTCTTCAAGCTACATTAAAACACATTTTATCAGTTGGGCTGCATACAACAATATATTGAACTTCCTCTGCCAATTTTCCCTTATTTACAAAGCAAGATCTCTTTAACTCCTTTTATTTTATTTATTTATTTATTTTTTTAAAAATAGAGACTCCATATATTCAAGAAACCTGGTAGCCTGCTGGCTTTACAAACTTCACCCAATATGAGAAATAACATCTGAACAATGCACAGTTAGTAGGAGCAGGGATAAAATTGAAAGAAAACAGAAAAGATATTTAAAAATCAGGGAGTTTCTCTGTATTGACAACTATATATGTATGTAGGTATGTATGTATATTTATACACACACATAGTTGCAGATATATAGATATATTACATATTGTCTTAGTTACATTTTGTTGCTGGGGTAAAATACCCAACACCCACAATTTAGAGGAGGAAATGTTTATTTTGGCTCACAGTTTATAAAGTTTCAGTCTGTATTTGGCTTGACAGCAGGACAGCAATGACAGAGTTTCATGATAGAGGAGAATCAGTCCATGGTGTGGTGGGCAGAAGGAAGCAAAACTTCATTCTTCTTTCTCTTTTTATTCCATTCAGGCTACAAACCTATTTGTTGCTGTCACCCACACCTAGAGTGGGAGGGTGGATTTTCACTCTTCAGTAAACCTATCATCCATATTCAGAACTATGGTAAACCAATCAGTGGACTAATCCACTATCACACACCCATGATCCAGTATCCCACATCCATGATCTAATGCACACCATGATCTAGTCATTCCCAGAAGCCCCATTGATGAATGCATGAGGCTTGGAGGGACATCTACAGATAAGCCATAACATTTATACATAGAAATATATTCTTAAATTATACTTTTGCTTTTCTTAGGCATATATGTATATATATGCATATGTATATATACAAAGAAAAGAAAATCAAAACAAAATATAGTAAGTAATCAGACTTCTGAAAAAAGTAGTCTGATTGGCCTCTGGGAGAAAAGAAATATCCCAGCCCCAAAGAGTTCCTTTAAACAGTAATAATTTAAAACAGATACCTATCTTCAGACTATTAAATAAATGTTGAGTGCTATTTTATGAGTTACACTGTGGTAAGTTCTATTTGAGAGTGAGCAATAAAACCTTCATACATTTATTGGACAAATATTGTAACTCTTACACAAAAACCCATTCTCAGTTTGAAGGTAAGTTGCTACAAGCCTGAAGGTCAGTGTGGCTGATGTAGTAGAAGCTGGAGTTCAATAGACGGATCTTTCAATAATCATTATTTAATTTTCCTTAAGCAGAGCAAATCTGATTTGAAGATGCTTGGTTAGATATCTTTAATTTAAGATACACTAAAATATTCAGTTACTAGGATGTTAGCCAAATAGTGTTCAAGCCCTAATCACACACACACACACACACACACACACACACACACACACACACACAAACACACATGGGTATAATAGTACTTCTTAGTTTTTTTTTCTTTATTAAAAGTTAATTAGAATAACATATAAAGTACAGCAAGGACTAAGACATATTTAATCCCTATAGAATTCTAGTTACTTTTATTTCCATAATCATCATCATGATTACCATCATCATCATCCACTCATCATCTTTTTCATTGTCACTGAAAAAGTGGAAAAATTAAAAAGAGGAGTTCTTTTTGCTCTATTTTGGAATTTTTTTTTCATTACTTTAGTCTTTCATATCGTATTTGTTCTAGAAGCCCCTGGTCCCAATCAGGTGCAAAGTGTGCTGAGTTGCTGAGAGAGAACAGAAATACATGAAATATTTTAAAATTTCAAAAGAAAAAGACTCTACTAGCTCATGATCACAATACATCTGTACAGATTACGTCTGGATGTCCCCTGAAAGCCCAGGCGCTCACAGGTGGGGCTTTGGGAGGTGACTGGCTCTTGGGTGTGTGATCCTGAGCAGTCCACTGATGGGTCTGGAGCTGGCTGTGGTGTTGGGAGGGTCGCGGTGGGTGTGGCCTGGAGAGTTAGGGTTACTACTGCCTTCCTGCTCTGGCTTCATCTCAGCGCTGCTTGCTGCTTGCCAGGACGTGAGGTTTCCCTCCTCCATGCGACCTTCTGCCGCCCCGCCCCTCCTGGGAGCCAGTGGACTAGGAACAGGAACCTCTACACACCGTGAGCCAAAACAAACCTTTGCGCCTCTAAACTGGGGGTTCTGAGTATTGTGTCTGAGCAAGGAAAAAATATCTAAGACAATATGCCTTTCAATGACATCATCTCTTTTCAAAGCTTGTGTTTAACAGTTGTTTCCCTAAAAGGCAAGTACAATGAGCAAATTACTGGTGAACAGAAAATAAGGATGGATTCTTTGGTCTGAACCCAAGTTTTTAGAAGATGTGTTCTGCTCTCAAGCCATTTGCTCATAAATACCTGCACACATTTCCTAAGTCAATAATTTTAGTTATTTTAGAAAGAAATAAAAAGTTATTCTGCTTTCAAATTATAAATAGTAATTTTCAAACAGTTATTCGCTTGTTAAGACACAAATGTGTGCTAAGAAATTTCAAATTAATGCACAAAGACAATTCTTAGGAGTTTTCTTTGATTTGTTGACCCAGGTGTTCCCCCCAAAAAACCTCATGGTGGGTGTTAATGAACCAAGACAATTTGGAATGCCTACTAGAACGGTTTCTTTTTTTTTTTTTTTAGAACGGTTTCTTATTCTTAGTTGCTTATTAGCATCATATGGAACAATTAAATACAAAATGAATTTCACCAAGAAATTTTGCTACACCTGAGGATTGAGAACTACCACTATAAAAACCTACTTACCAGAGGGTAAAACTGGAGAAAAGAAAATCTTCTTCCAGAAATAAATTCTCATTATAAAATCAAGCCCATTAAAATTACACTTAATGAATTTTTATAACTAACTTTTTACCATTTCTTACTTCCTAATTCTATACATTTGACTACATTGTGTCAAAATAAAAATTCAATATTGTACTGAGATAAATTTTTATTTTTAAGGGAAAAGACAGGTGTTTTATAGAAAAATTCTCAATTAACCATCTCTTCCTAGTGAAGTGTTCTAAAACACTGATTGCCAATCACTTTGTCAGAGATTCTGATGCAGAAAATATAAAAATATCTGAAGTACAAAATACATGAAAGACTGACCAAGAACTTCCCAAGAACTTGGAAATAAATACTTCTGAAAATTAAACTACAAAATTGAATCAGGCTATGATAGATCATACATCATACTATAAAATTCATGTCGTATTTCAAAAATGACATTATAATCTGGTGTATTATTATATTTAAAGAAAATATACAAAAAATAGTCTTTGACTAGTGTAGGCATATAAAATAGTATGCAAATGGTAGGCATTGTAATGGCATCATAGTTCTGGCTTAGAGAATGACATTGTGTCTCCCATCTTCATCTTTACTAATATTGCTAGCTTGGATTTGACCATGGTGATAATATTACACAATAGAAGTTGACAAGTACTACAAATTACGATTTTTTAAAAGGGCCCCACAAACTCCTGGATACTGGGGAACCTCAGCAAAACATGACCAGGAAAGAAATTTTCCTAACAGGCAAGATTGAAAAATGTACTATCTCCCTAGCACTTCTACCTTTGCTGTGGAGATTAATGTAAATCTACACATTAATTCTGAAAATTTTCATATCCTACTTCATTTTACTGTTTTTAAATTTTGATATTTCAGCTTCATCAGATTTATTTGATAAGAGTATAACACAGGGCCACCTAATGTAGATTCTACCAGATAGCAAGATTCCTCGGTTCAAGTGGTAAAATGTTATTCTAATTTAATAATCACTATTATCAATTTAAACCCAAGAAATCCTAGCAACTGAGAATCTCACATTTCTACAGTCACCTCAGGGTACAAGTCTGTCATGTGTTGGCACTACCTAACCAGGTGGGTGGTCTTTACTGTACACACACACACACACACACAAATTCCTGCAGAAGCATTTCCTCTAGGATAATGAAAAAGCAATACTTCCTCAGACCTACCCCACTGTACCAAAAGATCTTTGGATGAAGTTGCCAGATATTAATAATGCTACAAAATTTTCTCATAGCATATGATACTCACATCCATATTTAAAATTCACATTTAAAAATTCTCTCTTCTGTGGGCCGGGGATTTAGCTCAGTGATTAGAGTGCTTGCCTTGCAAGCACAAGGCCCTGAGTTCGATCCCCAGCACCACAAAAAAAAAAAAAAAAAAAAAAAAAAAAAAAAAAAAAAAAAAAAAAAAAAAAAAAAAAAAAAAAAAAAAAAAAAAAAAAAAAAAAAAAACTCTCTTCTCAATGCGGCCATTGTGGAGAACCTTGAAAGCTAAGGAAACAGGTATATACTTTTAATCACTATATATTTAGGCAGCAAAAACAATCAGCAGAAACAAAACCCACACAGGCTTGAAGCTTCAAAGTGCCAACACCGTTCTGATTGATTACTTAAAAATTTAAATACTTGAATTTGTAAGGTCAGCATCAGAAATACATTAGGTACAAAATATCTACCCTAAGGAGCAGAAAAACATCATTTGTCTATTTACTGGTTCATCTCAGGGGTTCTACTGATTTGGCAGAGAAATTTGAAGCTAAAACTCCCTTGATGATTGCCAGATTTATCATGTTCATCAGAAGAAATTACTACTAAAGATTTTTAAAAGAAGCAAACTCATTATAAATTGGGACTTCATAATAATGTATGGTAATGTTTCCAAAGATGACCTCTGGCATGTATCTATAGATTCATACAGATGGTTTCACAGGCTTAATGATTTACCGTCATTGAGACAAATGAAAAAATAATCCCGTAAAATTGTAATTGCTTACTACTTCTTAATCTAGTTTTTTTTAATGATAATGCTTTATGGAGCTATATTCTTCTGATTGTAATGCAGTATTTCAAGACAACCTACTTCAGTAGCAAATGAACAAAAATGATTAGTGAGAATAGAAAAGATACATAGAACATCTAAGTAAATGGAGCATTTTTATGAAAATTATTAATTGATGAATTACATTAAAACGTCATTCCCATTAAACTCCATTTAATAAATGTCAAATAAATACTTCAGCGGTACTCTAGCATTGATGATTGTTACTGTATCTGACAGGGAAAGCATTACCAATTGTTTTTGCATTTTATGTGTTTTACCTAATAAAAATTCCATTCATATCGCAATTTTCACCCTTGCTGATTAAACCAAATTTCGTACACTATTGGGTTTGAGTAGTAAATCTTCTAAACCATAAAAATGTCCCCCAATTTTCTTGCCATAGCAAGAAACAAATTTTCTTGTTTCTTGTGTTTCTTGCCTTCAACACACACACACACACACACACACACACACACACACACACACACACACAGTATTTATCGTACCCCCCCAAAAAGGATGAGTGTTCTGTTTCTCAAATTCTCAGACACTCAGTCTAAGCAGGAACATTTGAGTCTAGACAACAAGAAAATCTGAATGACTGTGTTCAGTGAGTCAAAATCTTAACAGGGCCTTTCAAGAATAAAAAAGTAGATAAAAGTAAAGCACAGTCTTTTTAAAGCCTAATACAGTATCTAACCATTTCAGTAGTACTGTAATTTACAGCTTTGTTATTTGAACTGTAGACGAGGTGGATCTGTATTACTCTGAGGTGGGGATACCAACCTCTACCCAGGGTTACACCTGAGACAAAGGTATCAAAATTTTCCCGTATGGTTGTGAATTTGACTAATTTCCTCTTAGTTTTGTCAGTTTTTCCTTCATTCACTTTAAAGCTCCTAGTTATCTCTACTTGTATAATTTGTATTTCTTCCTTATGAATTGACTCATTTGTAATTATGAACTTTTCCATCTGATGCCTGTAATATATTTTGTCCTGATCTACTTTTCCTTAGATTTTTAATAATCACCTTATATCTTATGCATATATTTATTGAAATATTTTCTTTTTAAAAATTAGTTTTATTGGTACATGTTAGACACACATAATGATCACATTCATTATAGGGGATTTGTATCTGTACATAATATGTCTTGATTTTTTATTTTTCCCCAATTCCCTTCCCTTCCTTCAACCCTTCTTTCCCTCCTTATTTACAAAACCTCTGTTTCCATTTTTTCCATCTCTTCTCTTTTCTTCTTTTCCCTCCTTTCTTTCTCCCACCCCCCTCCCTTGTTCCTCTTCCCATGTGAACATTTTCTTCCCTTTTCCCAATATCTATTACATATCTTGGTCCTTTTTTCACCCTTCCAATTTCTCACACCAGAGAAACAATGTGATATTTAAACATGTGTGTCTGACTTATTTAGTTTAAGAGTATCTACCCCAAGGCATATAGTAGTGAAGATTCCAGAAATTCAACACAAGAACAGAATATTAAAAGCTGTTAGAGAAAATAAACAAATCACCTATAAAGGAGAGCCCATCAGAATCACAGCAGGCTTCTCAACACAAACCCTTAAGTAAGGAGAGCTTGAAGTATTTCTAGCCCTAAAAGAAAACAATCTTCAACCCAGATTGATGTACCCCGCAAAACTATCTCTCAAAATTGGTGGAGAAATAAGATACTTCCATGACAAAGAAAACTTTAAGAAATTCATGACCACCAAACTAGCACATCAAAATGTTCTGGAATACTTTCTCCCATTGTTTACATTCAATCTTCCCGTGTATTCAGATCTAAAAAGCACTTATTAAAGATAGCAAATGCATGGCCTAGTCCTCATCAGTGTGACAGTTCTCTTTTAATTGGTATTTGTCTATCATCCAGCCATTAGATTTGCAATTATCAATTTTTCCTACTTTTTCTACCTTCCTTCAGGTGAACCAGACATTTTTAGATATTCCATTCTATTCTTTTATTGATTTTAAGAACGTCTTTGGAAATTACCATACATCTACTTAAGATGTCACAGATTATATCTAAATTGTACAATAATAATTCAAATAAATGGTGAGAAATTTATGATAGTATTATTTTGTTATTAATTTTATTCCAATGTGTTTTGAAAACTACAGAAGCATTTTTGATTAAAATAATAAATTCTTTTAAAAGAAATACAATAAGAATATCAAATACTGATTTATTTATCTACATATTTACCATTGTCACTCATCTTCATTTTTTTCTGTAGATTCAGTTTTTTGGGGGCATTAATTTTCTTCAGGCTAAAGAACTTTCTTCACTACTTTTTAGTGTAGATCTGGTAGAGATTCCAACACTTTTAATTTATATAAAACTCTACGTGGTTCACTTTCATTTCTAAAGAATTTCTTTTAAATTTGTTATAGAAACTAATTGACAGGGAAATTTTCTTTCCTTCATTTTAAAGATTTAGTTCTATTTTGTCTCTGTCTACATTTTTTTCTCATAAGACATCAAACATTCACAATTTTGTTAAGCATCTCCCCATGTTAAGGCATCTTTTTCCTCTGGGTACTTCTAAGATTTTTTTCTTTTTCTCTCTTTCTATTGGTTGTTGTTGTTGTTGTTGTTGTTTTTCAGCATGTCATGTTTGGTTATTGTTATCTCTCAAGTACATACTCAGTCCTCCATCTATGTCAGTCTCACATCTGTAGATTCACATGTATGGACTGAATATAGAAAAATTACTGGAAATTCCAAAAAAGCAAAACTTGCATTTGTTGAACACTCAGGACTGCCCTAAATTCATGTGAATGAAGTGATGCATAAGCACACACGATTTTCACAGACCTTTATTCTCTCTCCAGCCCACACTGTTTAGCTGTAGCTCACCTCCTGCCTCATCGTGTCCTATGCAATTAGACTTACAAAAGTTGCGTACATACCAAATGAGTACAGACTTTTTCCTGTTATTGTTTCCTAAACAATAGATAATAGCACCTATTTATACAGCCTTTACATTTCATTAAGCATTACGACTAATCTAGAGATGTTTTAAAACATATGAGAGAGTTTTCTGCACCATTCATTCCTTGCCATTGCTATCTAGCACCCCAACCTGAGGCCAAACAGTAATGGGTCTCTCATATCAGGGCTGGAACTGCCAAATCCTGAGTCTGAATAAACCTTTCCTCTTTACAGAAAAAAAAAAAAAGTATATGGGAGAATGTGCATAGGTTATATGTAAGTACTATGTGATTTTATATAAAGGACTTGAGCATGCCTGGAGTTTGATATCTCTGGAGGCTGTGGAAACAATCCCCATAGGTAGGGAGGGAAAATTATGTATAGTTTGTGGATAGCAGTTTGTAAGTTGATCATTTTCACAAAAATAGAGAAGTATTTTCCCATATTTAAATGTTCTTTCCCTGATGCATTCTCTTTTTATATCCCCAATGGTATGTGTATTAGAAGAATTGATATTATTCCAGAGATCACTGAAGCATCCCTTTTCCCCAATCTTTTTCTCTCTCTTTTCATATTATTTGCTATTAAATATCTTAGTTCTGTAGTAGCCAAGCTACTCTTAAATACATGTTGTATATTTTTCATTTTGAATACGATATTTTAAATTCTGTTTTTATTAGTACTCTGTTATTCATTCTACTGAGATTTCCATTTACTCATATGTCCACTTTTATTTCCATGAACATATTAGAAGCTATTTAAAAGTCCTCTCTATTTATAGAAAAATTCCTCACAACTTAGTGTCTGCATCTGTAACTGCTATTTTTTAAATTTATAAGTCACATATTGTTGATTCTGAACATGTTTACAAATTTTATAAGCTAGACATCATAATAATGTCTTATTTTGAGTGTGGATTATACCATCTTCCTTTTAATTGTCTTATAGTTTCTTCTTCTGAGCTGCTATATTATTAAGTTACCGTCTTCATTCCTTCAGCCTTCATTAATTTTTCTTAGAATGAGCCTATTTTGCTTTAAATATCAGATTTACATATGACTTAAGATGTGTCCTTTACCTCTACGATATGATCTTTCTAGGGTCTCTTCAAAATGTCTAAAGATTTTGCAAAATCGTGTGTTATGGTTGACCCCAAACTCCAACATTGCTTAATCACACAGTCTCTCTTTTCAGCATTC
Source organism: Hystrix cristata (assembly GCA_004026905.1). Taxonomy (NCBI): domain Eukaryota; kingdom Metazoa; phylum Chordata; class Mammalia; order Rodentia; family Hystricidae; genus Hystrix; species Hystrix cristata. The sequence continues at coordinate 139,450 of PVJO010002299.1, forward strand.
AATCTTGCATGCTTTTTACTTGATTCCACCAGATACTGTCTGCTTATGTGCAGCCTACGCTTCAGCTAGGGACCTGTCTATGCGTCAATCTCTAATGTCAAACACCACTCATTTCAGTCAGGCCAGCAGCCTCAAACTCTCAATACTACCACCTCAACTTTCCAAGAGTGTTTGAGCTCCACCTGTTTTTTTCCCTGGAGTACAAATTACTCCTAGAAGGAAAATGTTTCAGTGAATATGAGTGACATACACTTTATTCCACTCAAAGATCACAGATATTATTCCTTATTGTCCAACACCTGAAAGTAATCATCTCATATATTTTTCCATTCACGTAGTTGTGTATGATAGGAGAGATAATCTAGGAAAAGAAGTGACTTGTTAATAATAGCTGCAATCTGAATTTGAAAATAATATCAAATTCAAAATAAAAATAACGCCAGACTCTTAAAACATAAAGCAGAGGAGTAGAGCATTCTTAAAAACCTACCCTCAAATAAAATTTAAATAAAAATATAAAGTACATAAAAATGAAATATGCACGAGACTGTGTAAGTGATTCAGTGAGTGCCACAGATATTTTTGTGCCCTACATATTATTTCTTGGCTGGGTTAAATAAAATTTAAAGTCTTTTTTAATGGCACTGTGTGAAAAGCAAATTGAATTAAGAACAGAAAAAAGACAGGTTATTAGAAATTACCAACCATTCTCATTACCAAGCACTAAAAATAGTACATTTTTTCCCCAAGTCATTGTGCTGTAGGATTTGAAAAGAATCTGGTGGAGTAGGAAAGAGGGTACCATTATATAACTGCTCCAGACCCAAAACCAAAGAGTTTAGTGGACAGAGGAAACAGTTGAAGGAAACAGTATATTTGAAATAAAGAAGGCTTAGATTTATTAAAATATAATTTTATCCATTGTAAATATATTTTATTATCAAAATACATTAATGCTATATTCAATGTGATAAGTTTCCACTAATAATGAAAACTAGCTATCTTTTATGAAATTCTGTTTAAATATGGTAAAAAATTACCATTACACTGAATAATGAAGCAAATGATTTAAATGAACAAGAAAAATCAAGTTGTAGCTTCTTGAAATAGTATCAATATGACCGGAGTTACAATAAATGTTGAGAATACATCAGACAAGCAAGAGAAAAAAATTCATAAAATAAAGCCTACATGCACAAGGTTAAGAAAAAAAGGAAATAAAATATTATTGAAAACCCACAACTGTGTATTGTCTATCAGAAGCCTGGACTGGTACATTTTAATGGAGGAAAACGATTCAAACATAAACTGTATAGTCAAAATAATAAGCTTTTTAAAAAGTGAGTTTAAGATTTGCAAGTAATTTCTTACTGCAGTTTCATGTAATTAACTTATATCAGTAATATTCCTGGCTCTGCTGAGACATTCTCTACTGTAGAAACCCCAGAAATATTTTCATGACAGTTTTAAACATCCAACTCTGGAAGAAAAGGACATATAAGAGTAATAGTATATTTTGTAAGAGTATGATTTTCATTTTAAGTACATATTTCAACTAAATAACCATTGTGGAAAGAATGAATGCATTGTGACAGACTTTTGTAAAGCATTGTCTTGCTAAAGATAGGCACTTTCATTTTTTGTTTACTTTTATTTTCACATGGAAATTACAGTCTTACATGACAACACGGGGAGGAAGATGATGTTAGATCCCAAGTTTAAAAAATGAGAATACAGAAAAAAATTGCCTATGTACACAAATACCCACAAAAGGAATTCCAAATATGTTAAATGTAAATCAGTGTATTTGAGATAGCAGTATTAAACAGATATGTAAAGTCTCCAGGGAATAGAATACTGAGAAATGTTTGTGTACTATTTCTGAAGTAAATTGTGGTTAAATCAATATAAAGTTCTATGCTGAACAAGATCCACTACATAGGAATATGGAAAGTAGCAAAAAGGAATGATAAATGTTTGTTGGGAATTTAGCTCAGTGGTGGAGCTCTTGTCTAGCAATCTCAAGGCCCTGAGTTCAATCCCCTGCAACCCCCTAATTTTTTAAAATCTGTGAATAAATTACAGCAAAAGACACGTGAACCCGGTTATTAAATAAAGCAGTTTAAGTAGTTACCATTTTATCAATGTAAGAGGAGGAGAAATGATTATAGAATTTTTATCCTAAATGATTGAGTGGAAGAAAAATATAAAAAAACTATATATTAGCAACCATGAGGATATATCCAGATGAGTGAGATACAGAATCTAAAATAAGTTCAATGAAAGAAAAATAAAAAGGATGTAACTTGTAAAGTTGCATGTTTAAGAAGTTTGTGTAACGTGATCATCATAAATCTAGTACGAGCATAACCCTAAGTACACAAATACATGTACTTGTCTCCACACACCCAACTTAAAAATACTGCCACGAATGAGTGACTCCTAGTTTTTTTTTTTGATGTTATTGTATTTCAGTAAAAACATTTAGTATGAGATCAACCCTCTTAACAAATTCCAAGGTTATATACATTATTTTTCAATTTAAGTACATAGCTGCCTAGCATATCACTACAGTTTACTCCTCATGCATAGCTGAACCCTTAAGCATGTTGAGTGAGAACTCCCACTTCGCCTGTTTCTATTCCTCCAGTTTATTTTTCATTGCTTAATAATTTGATTACTTCCCTCAAAGAGAGGCAGTGTTATTGACCTGTATTTTGTATATGTTTAATTGATTTTAGTTTTGTTTTATGTTACCTCTAGAATAATTATTGTTATCCTACATCAAATATAAATCCAGTACTGTAAAGGACCAAGAATTTCATTTAAATCAAGCTTACTCTGTTTTAGATTTTTTTTTCTTTTGTTTATTCATTTCGGTACTGCCTAAGGGCGATTCCTTAAATTATTTTTTGGTATACAAGATATAATATCAAGCTTCAAGTTTAAATAATCTGTATATAACTAATGCTGTTGAGAATCAACTATAACAAAATGGATAAACTAGTTCTTCCTTTTATCTATGAAGTGTAGTATAGTAATGAAAATGTAGAATTTAAGATTAGTAAACAGTGTTAATGAGAATTAAAATAGTACCTTGAGGTGGAGAACAGATGTGTATATTTTCTGAAGGGACTTTTTCTTTCCTTGTGTAGCTCTGCGACTGTTATGGACTAAACATGCCATTCTCTCTAAATTATTCAAAGTCCTGTAAGGTAGAAAACTGTAATAAAGAATTGATAAGGTAGAAACTAAGTTTAGATAGTGAATCTTTGTAATTTTTCAAGATCCTTATGAGGAATTTGGATCCAAATTTGAAGATACACATTTTACTGTTGTGTGTTTAATATTAAAAATACTTTTGTAAACATTTGAAACTAAAGTAAAATGGGGGAAGGGAATGTTTCTCATGGACTAAATTTGTTCAGTATAATACATAAGCAAACATGGGCTAGATGAGGAATGATTTTTGATTCCAGCAATTTTGTGGGAACTACTGGTATAGACTTCATTATAGCAGTGATCCTGCACCAATTAATTTTCAATTATACATTCAGCATTACTGTAATACTTCATTCCCAAGGTGCCTGTAATTTTCCAAGAAACTGAACAAATAGATCTCCTGTGCTAAAATATTAGCATTTTTACTTGAAGATGTTAATTAGGAAATACAGAGAATATACAATAAAAATAGATTTTATATCCTTGCATTCGTTTGTATATGCATCATCACATTTCTAATCAAGGAATTACAAATAAATATTGCATAACATTTAATAGTCAATCTACTATTATGATTGGAGATTAGTTTTAACTAGAATTCTATTTAGCATAACCATAACTTTAAAAATGAGGTTAAACAGGCCCCCTCCCGGGGAAGATAGCTCCAGACTCCATCATGGGCAGGAGGCTTGAGCTTGCAGGTCAGGTGCTTCCCAGCGCGGGTCTGGGCTGGCTTGGCCCACGCACCTGCAGAGTGAACGTCAAATAGGGTGGGAAACACCTTGCACTGAAAGCACTGTTACCTCTCTCCCTCAGTGTCTTCTTCTTCTTTTTTTTTTTTTTCTTTTCCTTTTCCCATTTCTTTTCTGATGCAAGCCATCACTATCTGGTAAAGCCAACAATACCCATACCACTAAGAAACTTTTAGAGACATAAACTATAAGGAGATGTGGGCGAGCTACCAAAGATCCCCCAGATTGCTGCAGTCTGAAACTGCCCCCAGACTTCATGCTTGGAGGCCAGGATCAACATAGTACCCAGCACTGACCACTGCAGGCACAGTAGGGCTAACGAGCACAGAATCAGGTTTCAGTCTGTGCCTCCCACAGAGTGGTGGCCATCAGAGAAATCCCACTGTATGTGTATGAATACATAATATATGTATATATGTATATGTATATATTGGTTTTGTTTCTCTTATTCATCCTGATACCTGTCCAATACATTCTCTTGTCTACATATTCTTTCTTGTTTTTGTTGTTTTGATTCTTACTTTTATTGACTCCTGATTGGCTCATATCTTTCCTTCCTTAAGCAAATGCTGTTTTTCCTTTTCTTCTTGTTTTCTCTCTCCTTTTCCTTTTTCATATGAGTAAATATTGTATAGAATTTATATAGTTTGACCCACTACTATCACCTTCACTGTTTGTAAACTATCTACTCAAGTTTCCCAAAGCATAAGTAATATCCTATTGTAAGTTTTACATCTAATAGAACTTTCCTCATTACCTCTATACCTTTTCCGATCCCTTATTATCCCTGTTACAAGCAGGGGGGAAGAATCACTCTACTAACAAAATACCCACTACATGCAAATTCCTGGTTTATATTGGATTCTGTCTTATGATGGTGTAGATCTTGCTCTTAAGGTTAAAAATACAAAGTTAATTTCTACCACAGTCGGTCAATTTCATGAATGTAATTGATGCTATTGTTAATGTACTAGTGTAACGAGTGTGCCATACAGGCTATAACCAATTGTACATTCTCATATGATAATACTGTAATTATCTGAGGTAATAATCATTAACATAATCCAGGGTCTTCAGACAATCACGAGAGCCAAGAATCACATATGCCTAGAAGACACTGAACAAACAGAATTCTCCTAAAAAGTATTGATATTTGTCTTCAAGCAACCTCCCATAATCAAAATATAAAAATCAGCAATGAAACTAAAAGGGGGGAAATACATATAGATACAAAAAAATAAATAAATAAATAAAAAGAAAGAAAATCTTGAGACCCAGAAGTAAAATACAACTCCAGACCCCCAGCTTATCCAGAAAAAATCCAGAGGACAACGAAATAGAGGAAATTGGAAAACACTCAACTAAACTTTCAGAAATGATACCAGCAGAAGTTAAAAAACATATGGATGAGGTTATAGAGAACGTCAGATTAGAAATAATTGGCCAAGTTAAGTCAGAGATGACGACCATAATGAAAGACCTGCTTAGTGAATTTAGAGTAGACACACATAAAAAAACAGAGGAGCTAAGAAAAACAATGGAAAATTTGACCACTCAATTCAGGAAAGAAATAGAACCCATGAAACAGCTCCAAACCGATGTCCAAGAAATCAATAGCTGTCTTGAAAGTATACGCAATCGATTAAATGAGAGCGAAGACAGAATCTCAGAACTAGAAGACAGGACTGCACTTTATGACAATGAAAAGGAAAACTTCTTAAAAATAACTAGAGTCTATGATAAATCAATACAACAACTGCAAGATGATGCAAAGAAGAACAATATAAGATTGATTGGAGTGAAGGAAAAAGAAAGAGACAGTGCAAAGGATCTAAGAAGATTATTCACAGACATAATGACAGAAAACTTCCCAAGCATGAGAAGAGAACTTGACATACACATAAGTGATGCATATAGAACCCCAATTACCCACAACCAAAATCAATCTACACCAACACATATCATAATCAAGATTCCAGAAATTCAACAAAAGAACAGAATACTGGAAATTCTTAGGGAAAAAAACCAAATCACCTATCAAGGTAAACCCATCAGAATCACAGCAGACTTCTCAACACAAACCCTTAAATCAAGGAGAGCTTGGAGCAAAATATTACAAGCCTTAAAAGAAAATAATCTCCAAACCAGATTGATGTACCCAGCTAAACTATCATTCAGATTCAACAACGAAATAAGATATTTCCATGACAAAGAACAACTGAAGAAATTCATGACCTCCAAATCACCTCTACAAAATATTTTGAAAGATGTCCTAGAAAAGAAAACTACAATTACAAGGACACTAAAAAATAATAATCCACTAGGCAAGACAAACAGTGAAACTGAGGTGAAACACAGAACAAACAACGGAAAAGATCTATGACAAAGATAAATCAGTACACAACAGCTGTAACCATCAATGTAAATGTTCTCAACTCACCAATCAAAAGAAACAGACTAGCAGAATGGATCAAAAAACAAGATACATCAATATGTTGCATGCAAGAGACACATCTAACCCAAAAGGAAATTCATAGACTGAAAATCAAAGGATGGAAAACAGTATTTCATGCAACAGGAACCCAGAAAAAAGCAGGGGTCGCTATCCTAATGTCAGACAAAGTGAACTTTAAACCAAAACAGATCAAGAGGGACAAAGAAGGTCACTACATACTTCTCAAGGGAAAACTCCAAGACGAAGAAATAACAATCATTAATATTTATGCACCAAATATCGGTGCACCTAACTACGTAAAACAAATATTAAGGAACATGAAAGATCACATAAATACTAATACAATTATAATGGGAGACTTCAATACTCCATTGTCACAAATAGACAATCAACTAAACAAAAACTTAACAAAGAAATGTCAGAAATGAATCAAATCTGTGAACAAATGGACTTAGCAGATGTATACAGAGTGTTCCAGCCCACAACAACAGAATACACATTCTTCTCAGCTGCACATGGGACGTTCTCCAAAATAGACCACATACTAGCTCATAAAGCATGTTTAAGTAAATGCAAGAAAATTGAAATTATACCGTGCATACTATCAGACCATAGTGCAATAAAACTGGAATTCAATGGTAATAGAGAACAAAAACACCACATAAACACTTGGAAACTAAATAACATCCTTCTGAACAATAGCTGGGTCACAGAAGAAATTAAAGAAGAAATTAAGCAATTTATTCAGTTTAATGATAATGCTGATACCACATACCAGAACCTATGGGATACAA